>LYUA01000623.1:645449-661542 GCA_002093875.1 Calopteryx splendens
TTCCCTGTAGATGACTGTGTCGTCGGCAAAAAGTCTTATGTTGCTTTCTATTTCGTAGTTGGTATCATTTATGCATAGGAGAAAGAGTAAGGGACCTATAACGCTACCCTGACGGACTCCAGATGATACTTCTACGTATTTAGAGCTCGATCCATTTGGTACTACCATTTGCTTGCGGTTGGAAATAAAATTCTGGATCCAGTTAATTTTCTTGTCGTATATTCCATATCCTTTCAGCTTGTCTAACAATTTAGCGTGTGGTAATTTATCAAAGGCTTTCTTGAAATCAAAAAAATACTGAATATACTGGTTTTTTCTTTCCAGAGTATCGTGAACAAAAAGCCCTAGTTGTGTTCTACATGACCTCTCTTTCCTAAAACCGTATTGACATGTAGAAATGGTTTTGACTGTCGAGGAATGCCATAACGTTGCTAATCATGATATGCTCTAGGATTTTCCATGACAGGGACATCAATGAGATTGGGTGGTAATTACTAGGGTCCTGTTTATTTCCGATTTTAAAAATGGGAGTGACGTGATCAACTTTCCAGTCCCGGGGATCTAAAGGTCGCGGGTTCAATCCCCGGCAAAGGTGAAAAATTTTCAGCATCAGAGATATATTTTTGGAACGAGGCAGCTCCATACGATGGCTGAAAATTATTATCTGGGACGAGAAAACCTAAAAATTAGCTGGAACGAGACAACCTAACAAGATACACAAGCCGGAATGGCTAGTGGCAAAACAACCCCCCCCCCTCCCGTCACACGCCCTAGCGGCGGCTTCTTGCGGGGTATAGTGTAGATATAGAGATATAGATATAACTTTGCCTTTGGAAATCGATTTTTTAAATATGTACTCTATGAATGGTGCAACTTCAAGAGCGAGCTCTTTCAATATTCTAATGGGAATCTCTCTTCTGGTCCGGGGGATTTATTTTTTTCATGTGGAGGAGTTACTGCGTTATCCCTTTGCTCTAATGAGAATGTCATTCATCTGAACAATAGGTCTGACAGGGCCTTGAATCACAATGATGCTCTAAATCCAATGCGAAAGGGTACACAGGTGGAGAGTTGATTAAGGAAGGCGCGACATACCCATCAGCGGGTTCGGATCATGTAGGGTGGAGTGACGGTGAATGGGATGAGAATTAATAAAGGCGTGGCGTATGCACATCTTTAGTTACCTAAAAAGGGGATATGTTCGATGTAAGTACACGGACACACACCCTTTTAACGAATTTGGCCTCCATTATAGCAGTGATCAGGATCATTAATCGAAGGCTATAAATTACAGGAGGGAAGAGAAGGTCGGCAACTCACCAAAATACTAACTGTGGCGTATTTTCGATTTTCTCCATTTGGAGGAAGCTGTAGAAAACCCAAGCTCAACTATTTTCTCACTCCACTTAACTAATAAAAAATGTCTTAATAGTAAATTTAAATTTTAACTGATGATTCGAATGTGAATGAACCACAAGCCTCTATATTACTCTCGTTACTGTTGGAAAATCCCTAAGTTTCCAATCAGATCCCAATGTTGGATTGCTCAAAGGGCGAGGATGGATCATTCAAGATGTGTGCCCAGAAGAGCGCGGCATATCTCTACGCCTAAAGTTGAAATGTTAACGGTGGCCAGTCTCACAAGTGACGTGAGTAAATTTTAATTCAAGCTTAGCTTCAAGGTTTTTTCAGACGCCAATACGCCACCACTTGGGTGATCACATTGGTGGTTCTTGTAGGCGGAAGTTGAACTCGATTGACGTTGGAAACTTTTTCGGCACACGTAGAGTGAACCGCTTTGATCCATGTTATTGGTTTTTGTGCCGTCATTCAGTTGGCCGGGGAAGTCTCCACGTTTGGTTCCGAAGTTCGGTTGGGGATGGGTGCGCGTGCGCGTTTCGATGAAATCTATCTTCATTTGCATATTTCTCATTATGGAAGAGCTAGCAATCCCAAAATCGATTTTGGGAGAGATGACAAAGAGGAGCTAGCTCCACTTCGTCCTCTCTTGCCCGCGTCAATTACCATCCCCTCGTGTTATTTTTTCTTTTAATCTTCACCAGTTCCATCTCTTGATGCACTTATCTACCCCGGATTACTCTTTAGAATAAATTAAGTAAACAAGTACCAGGAAGCCTTATAAGTATTCTCTTCTTCATGTGTGAACCAGTGAATGACTCCATTCAAATTACAACGTTGGCGTTTACCACAGTTTCTTTGAATAAACAATTTGTAATTATATCCGTTTTTATCTGTATCAGTAATAGCGTAATTTGAAAGTAGTAGGCACATCCTACTTCGCTACTAATACACGACCATTAACAAAGTTATTATCATTAAATATTTTTTCAAAAAATGTACATTGGTACTCTCCTAATAATGGACGCCAGCTACTTCTAAAGAGACAAGCAAAAAATATCAAACGGTACGAAAATATGGAATACGAGGACTGTGTAAAAAAAATCGACCTTCACCCGGAAAAAAAGGTTGTGTATCCCATAGTAAAGGAGCCCTCTCGAGCCTCCACACTCTTAGCCCATTGATCCTTGCACTGAAAGAAACTTCTAGAAGGGGTCTTTTGTATTGACATCCGGTTCTACCGTCGCGGTCTCCAATCTGTTCTCTCAAATCGGGAACTTTCCGGGTCGTACTCGTACACCCGTGACTTATCTCCAGTTATCACGGTGTTGAGGAACTGTGGAAAGGCGCTTGCAGTGTCCACCGTGTCCTACGCTAAGTCAAGACAGAGGATTTTCCGTTCCTGCGTCAGCAGTCTATGCACAAATACCACAGGTACTCGTTTCGTGTCCAAATTCTCCTGTAAAATTGCATTTGCGGATTCTTTGCTGATCTATCAGCGATCTCCAATGTTGTAAAACGGAAATATTCCATCATCAAATTTCGCACCTTCTTGACAACAGCTGCACTGTGAGTTGCTTTTGCCTCCCGGAACGCTGGTCTGTAGCCAAAAATAACTGGCCATTTTTTAATCGGTAAAACTACTCTTTAATTTGAGCTACCCCATGGCATCACCTTCAAACACCTGCCGAATCATACGAATTATTTCGGCTTGGGAATTACTAAGCTTCGGACAAAAGTTGATGCAGCATCTCTGCTCTATACTTTCTGTCATCTCCAACAAACTGAAAATCCTACGAACGCATAGTACTGCACCAGACATGGCTCCTAAACAGCAACGGACGTACACAGCGATGGTTGTAAAATTCATGCATGCATATAAAAGTATATTTCTCTAATTTGGAAAGTGACACCTCCTTACCACCAAGACTATGCACGTGAAAATTTAAGGCCGGATACTTTTTAAGTCTGAATTTAAATATCTTCAGGTATCTCATTGACCAAACCATCATAGGTGAAACTACAACTTTAGGTAAGGCGGGATTCGAATCCGCGCCCATTGGATAAACAGGCGAGTGTATTACTCACTTTGCTAACCCAGCTTCCATTATGTGATTTATATGAATTAATTATAGCCAGTACTGTGAACCATTAGGCCTTAGTTTAATAACTATTATCAACAGATCTAATCTTTCGATTCAATCTATGTCCTCGACTGCTTAACTATAAGTATGAAATTAGTCTATATATAGAAACGATGTTTTTTTTATGAAACAGAAAAAATTGACCAAAGCCATCATTCACCGGAATAGCGATGTGCTGTTGCCGTTTTCATATTTAATGCACCCATTTTATCAATCATGGAAACTTATATTCAAAATTCGTCCATTTGGTGAATGAGAAATGCCGTCGGCCACAGCGAATTCCATCTCCGATTCTAATACCTATTTCCCACGACCAGCCGTTTCAATTTCAAAGTCCAGGATGAGAAACCCTCAGACCCAAAGAGAACAGGTGACACCCGGGAGACGCTTCAAAACTTACAGGAAACTCGAGTTTACTTATGGTACCGAGAGAATTATTAATGTCTCAAACTATAGTGGCAAATTAGACGACCCGGATAAAATAAATAAATAGGCCAACTCCTGCAAGGACGGGTTTATTTGCACTTATTTCCCTTGCGCTGCCATCGATCACGGCTTAATCCAATACACAAACATCAATATTCCCGAATCGGAGAAGTTATTGGTAATTCACCATTCCAATTAAGAACTTCAAATTAAGTTAAATTTATTTAATTGGCTTGTGTCCAACCAAATACCGCCACATCCATCCGAGGCGTTTAGCTGGATATAATATTTATCCGAATGCAGAATCATTCTGAACTCTTTGAGATATCTAAATCAAAAAAGGCAATTAAAATAATATTCCTTATCCACAATTCTAAATTATTTTAGAGGATAACTTATGTACGTGGTCAAGGTGAAGGTGAATTTTTGTGTAACAGTGTATAAGGTACCATGTGGCGGAACTTTAGTGTGTAGTGTCTCTTAATATATTTGCAGTTCTAAACTGAATATTGGTTTCAATGCAACTTTATCTTCGATGCATAAGGTCATAATCAAGACCGTTCTATAGCTTCTAGGTACGCTTGAAAATGATTTAATGCATAGAAACCAGATAAGTAGGGAACATTTTCAGGGGTAAATTGAGGTGCGCTCTTCTTTACAGAATGCCAGTGATTGATTGATTGGGCTGCGCTCGGGCCCTCCGAATACTGAGTTCGTTCCGCGCCGCAGGTAAAGTGCACGCACACGTGTGGGCATGCGGGATGCGCCGTGGTGCACGCGGTAAACCCCGAGCGCCCACGCACAGTCTCGTCTACGTGAAACTCTTCCTTTCAATAAAAAGGTCTAATTGTTTTCCGTTTAATAGTCACATTGGTGGCAACGCAGTCACGGAATGATCCATACCGAGTTGAAGTACCAGCGCACGCTCCAAGAAAGATTGGATAATGGTCCCTTTCAAGGGCAGTTCTCGTCAAACACGGGGCCTCATTGGCCCCTCGAGAGAAAGGACAGCCTAGAAGAAAAGACCCATCGTTTCATTATTTTAGTTACCCACCCCGGAAATGAAGATAACCCTCCCCCCACAAAAGGACTGTATGGATTCAGCTGGGCGGAAATCCCCTCGCCAAGTTTTGCTATTCTGTGAATTTACAAGGATAACATTTGAAAATCAATGACGCTTGCAGCCCTTAATAAAGCTCGTGAATCTCTTCATTATCGTACCTGTTAATACTCCGTATTTTAGGATGTAACCCAATTCCAGTTTCGGAGCGTGGGAATCACCGAGGGAAAACATTTTCTGCCCCACCGTTATCAAGTCTCCTCTAAATATCTCTTGGCCATAACAAACTAGCTCAGGAACATCTGTCACCCGACATCTATGGATAACCGATATTGAAAAAATGTTGTTATATCGACAACCAATACCTTTACCATCTTTCGTTTTTCCCGATAGATCCATCGAGAAAAAAGTAGCATTATATCGATTTTTCACAAGAACGTTTGCTGTATAAGCTTGTATTAACCGCTTTAAAAAGGTAGGTGATATATTTTAATTATTAGCATGGTTGAAAACATACTTTTAACAACATAAAATGATGAGCATTCGACGTCAATACGCATGATTACGTGTGATGCATCAGAAGTCATATTTACAGTTATTTTGGAATGCCGAATATTTGATCAAATGTCAATTAACATATGCAAGACGTAAGGTAGGAACCATTATTTTTTTATACCCAGAATATCATATTGTTGTTCGGCAGTGCATGAAACTTTATTTTTTTATAAAGTGAAATTAAAATACCCCATGAGAGAAAATTTAATGCCTTAACATGGAAAATCCTCAGAATCATAGGCATCTTCTAATCATTGATTTTATTGTATTGATTAAAGAAATTTTGAGAGGTAAAGCAATTCATCGATAAATTGATCGCACCCCACATTTGGTACACCATTAAAGAGACGGGGCAAGTAAACACAAATTTGGTGCCAAAATCTTAAAAACGAGGCAGAAAGTTATTTCTAGAGAGTAATTACTACAAAACTGAAAAACCAATTAAACCAGTTTTCTTCTGAAGTACATTTATTTCGACTCTGGTTTCGATGTCACTAAATCATTTTCAGGCACAAAGTGAATTCAAGTATCACTTTATAAGCCAGATTTAAAAAGAGGGAGGGGAAGGAAGAGGTCGGTGCCCGGGGTAGGCAGGAAAAAGATGGGAGAGGGGGTAGGAGAAGAATGCATCCTTCTTCTCTGTGTCATTTTACGCTCATCATTATAGGCGTCATATATCCAAGTTCAACTATTCATTACATTCAACCAATGAGTTTATTTAATCACATTCCATATATTTACTCGACACTATCGCCGTGGAGTGGGTGAAAGAGCGAAATTTGGATGCATATTTTTTCAATAAAAAATGTAGGAATGAATCTTTCTTTTCATATTTATGGGATGAATTTATTGGTTGAAATTATTTCCATGTTTAATTCCGTTTCGATTTTATTTGACATTGCTTTATTCAAAAAAATAATCTCGCGAAACTCCTAGCGAGACCGGGATATGCAGCTAGTAGCATAGGTAATCTCACCCTAAACTCCTATTCAAGTAAACACTTCGGTATGTATGTATTTCTGCTTATAAATTGATCCCAGTGTAGTAGTTTTACCCTCACCAAATCAAATGGTATCCGCTTAACAGGCTTTAATCATTGGCGAAAATATGATCAAGGTTCTGAAGATTCAAGTTTAAAAGTTTCACGCGTATAACTTAGGACCAATTACGACAATTGTTACGTTGAGTGAGGCTAGAAACTAAGAAGATGAGAATGAGCACATTATTGTGAGAATAGTAGGAAAGAAGTAAGGGGTCAGAAGATAACATTCTGACCCACAGAAAAAGATGCCATTCATGCCGTTATTACGTATTATTTTAAATTAGGAATGAACTGCTTACTTCAAAATCTGGAAGGAGTTATTTTGTAGGAATAACATTTAATCTTTTTCTCAAAATATAGTCTACCCAAATTTCTACTCCATAAAACTTTCCAGATTACTGCAATTAATTCCGTGATTTTTGCGAACATTAGTGATCTAAAATATCCGCTGTTAAAAAAATCACCTTTACTTGGTGAAATCTCCCTTTTTTCTATTCATGGTGTCGGTAGCTTTAGAGAACGAAGTGATAACCATTTCTCGTAATAGATTTCTTATATTGAAATCGACGGTTTTAGGCTTGACTTCGTGGAACTTATCCATTACGGAGAGAAATAATAATACTTAGTAAATTCCTTTTAAATATTAAGTGGAATTTACAAAGTATTATTATTTCTCTCCGTAATTTCTTATATTATTGCAAATAACTATATAAGAACATGCATTTACAATAAGACGCTCACTGTTCGTTCATAACGCTTCTTCGCGAAAAGGGGAGCTTCCTCGGTATCCTTTTTATCCTTTTAAACATATTGATAAATTATTTTCAAAAAAGCAGATTTGATCGGAAAAAGATAAGCTGAATTTTCCATTAGATGAAATGTATACACGGATAAGCGCGGAAATAAGTCAAGGATAGAATAAATTGTAAAAATTTGTTGATATACGGCTATATGTAAAAGTATTAATGAACTAACTACTACAACTATTAACAATAACAGTTATAAGCAACAACTAATTGAACTAAAAAAACTTAGGTATTTCGTTACCTTTTCGCAAAATAATATTGTTATACGCGATATAATGGAGAAGCGAAATACTCTGAGGGTTTTAGTTGGATCTAAAACTATCACTGTCAGACTTAGTAACATAATGATACAATTCAATCGTCCCCTCGGATAAATTTTCAACGTTAGCATCGAAATGTTAATGTTGAAATCCCTTTCATAAAAATATATTTTAGATTCCATTTTCTCCATAGCTTATTTTTGTAAAGAAAAAAATGATCAATTATAGATAGTTATTAAAACTATTTCGGGAATTATATTATTTGCATGGAGAAATAGTTTCTTAAGTAACACTTGACTGGAGGAAATACAAAAAGTTCACCGACTCAAGATTTCGCCTGCCGTCACCATGAAAAATAAAAAAAACTTCACATGCAACACAATGCAATTAGTAGCTATAAACTCAACTACCTACTAAAGGAAGACTATGTTGAATGCATGCGTTAAACTGTGGTTCATGTTAAGGGAAGAGAAACAGAAGTCCATATTTGCTTAACTCCCCGTGTAATAATTAATTTCCCCAATCGTAGTTTTACCCTCTCTAGAGCTGCCCACGGCAACTTCCATTCGTGTGAATCTTCACAAAAAACTGTGATCAGACAGTAATTCCACACAAAATCGATACATTGTCATATCAACCGGTTCAATATGACACACTATAAGGAACCAATGCATCGGGGAAAGATAATTCTATACAGTATGAACAATAGGTGAGGAAAAGGGAAATATTTCCGATGTGATATGGAAGAAAATGTCATTACAAGATAAACTGACTAAATGGACTACACGCGACTGCGAGTGGGCAGTCGTTCCAACCGAGTGCTCGGGAGTGGGTCCCACCACCACCTTTAGCGATGGGCAACCTAGTTGACATTAAGGCTGCATCTGAATCGATATGCCGGAAGACATGATATTAAAATTTTGTTTCTAAAATACTATCAACACAATGCTGTAACGAATCAAGAGCGAAAATGAAATACGTCGGAAATTTTCAATTATTTCTCCGTTGAATCTATAATTGAATGAAAGTATATTTTTAAAACAAAAAATAAAGACTCATATCTCATTGGGTTGTTAAAATGCATGACTAAATTTCGTTATTAAAGCAAGTATTAGGTTATCTATCAGTTCATAACGTAATAAGACTTAACATTTCATTGGATATACCGCCATATAGTTCGTACATTTATGCTAAATGTGAAATATTCTCGGGTAGAAAAAACAAATTACCTTCACTTATAAAATTTTTAATGAAAATGTCCATGCCGATAGTAAGTCTGAGTCAATGAAGTATATTCTAATCAGTGTCTGAAAAACGCGTTTTATTTTCACACTCCCACCCTCCTCCTGCACACCCGACCACTACTGGAACCAACAAAAACCACAGTATTTACAACCCGAAGGTCGGTTTGATGAGTGAGGGTAGAGCTCACCCAGTACTAAGCCCAACGGCGTGTGAAATTCACCCATCAGGGAGGGGGCAAGGAACTCCTTTCCCTGCACCGCCTGTGATTTCCCAGGATGACCTGGTACCCCAGAAATCACACAGATTATCACATTCACATAACGAATCGAACCCATGCCTTCCGGTTAGTAGCCAAACACTACACACTGCACTACCACGCCCCTTACTAGTAGAACATATGACATAAAAAACATTTTAATGCAAGCAAGTAAATACTGTATGTGTCGACAATCCGCGGAAGTCTTCCCATCACCCCCTAGGGCGAAGTTGGTGCCTGAATGGTCTGATGGGTTTCCCATGCGTTAGGAGGGGGCATTAGCTCATTAACCCAACCCCTTGTCGCGGTCTCAGATCTTGAGCGGTGTGTGGGTTTTCCGTGCCGGTCTACGAACCTGCCGACGGTAAATTCACATGCCTGGCCAACGTTACCCCTGGCTCGTAGCCATGTCTCCCCACAGCCTTCCCTGTTTTTTTGGGACTGTTGGGGAGACTCGCCCTTAAATTAAAGTCACTGGGTTTCGAAAAGCAGGCCCCAGGTCGTTTTGTCTGACGACTTGGGGGTCCTGCTCACCCTCTCTCCACCCCCTCGTCTTAAGCTAATCGCTTGACGCCAGGGGCGAGAGGGTCGGGATGCGCGGAGGTTGCTTCTTCTGAATCATCTGTACCAATATGTCGACAGTAACCTTCCTTCTTTGCAGATGTTTAAGCCACATTGTGGTGAAACGTGTCCTGCAGCTGAAATAGAGCTGTGGATGTGTACCAAGTTTCTTATTTCAACGTCAATTTCTTATCTTCTTTTCATTCTCATCCAACACATCAATGATATTCTAATTGTTTTAGCTTAATGTTTGACAAGTCATTAGCCGCGTTGCAAGCGTTTGTATCTTCATTTACCAGTTTGAAAAAATTTCGTATCACATCGTTTATCGAAACAATTTAATCAACCACCGAAAACCTGGAAATATTTGGTTTTATGATTATTATTATTCATTTAATATTGACCTATCAGCCCCAAAATAATTATAGAGATAACGGTCAATAATCAATAATAATCAATCAATTAACAATACAAGCAGAAAGTCCTCTCGCAATTCTGATATTGTTAGGTTTTACATAACTTAGCACATTATCATACAATTGGTGAAAAACATCACATGATAAAATGCTATTTTGGATTGAGATATAACGATAACAAATGCATGTTAGAGAACAACTATTTCCATCATGTACTGAATGCAAGTTATCCAATGAGTATCCAGTTACAATTATAGATATGGGAAAGTATCGATACAAGCGGGTATCACCAATCCCTAATCGTCTTCATCTCGTTATTTCTTTTAAATCGAAGGACGTTGCCTAAGAAGGACGGGTGTCGGCACGGCTCCATCCCTACGGCCCACGCGCACGCACCCTTCCCATGGGAGTCGATCTCCGCTCGGGTCGTCCGTCCCTCCCCATCCACGACTCTTAAGATTCGCCCCTTCCCGGTTCGCCCTCCCCCACCCAGCCTCCCACCCCTCCCTCCCGCGGAGGGAGGCAGACCGCCCTCGAACCCCCATCCCCCCAACGGTCGCCCGCGCCGCACACTGACCCCCGCCGCGAGGTGGTGACCCACTTGCCACAGTCGTACCCACGTGCCCACTGACTTTGGCGCAGTGCTGCAGAGGGGCGAGGGTGTGGGGGGGGGGGGGGCAGCAATTAGCGCGGCCNGGTGGGGGGGGGGGGGTGGCAGCAATTAGCGCGGCCCGTCATGACGCGATGAGACGCGAATGCCTCCGGAAAACGTCCAATTATCGCATTCGAACGGGTCTCCCATCCCCGTTCGTGCGGGCGCTCGTGCCGGGAGGGGGAAGCTGGTTTGGTGGTCCAACTAACCAGTCGGCGCCATTCACTGAGAAGCAAGCAAGAGATTCAAGGCGATCTTGTAGCAACAACCTTTACCTCTACGCTCCCGGAGGAAGGGATGCCGGGGCGTCGCGAGCGAGCTCCGCGGGGTTTCGATCCAAGTTTTTACGGCCAACGATTCACAAATCTTGCTGCCCCATCGCCTTTGGCCCTCGAACGAAAATTCTCGACAGAATACGTTATCCGGCGAATGTGACGACACTCATTTCGTCAGAATTTCAGTATCACGAAGACGACGGAAGCGAGGAGGAAGAAGCTTCGGCTTCTCATTGGTTATGACCCATTGGCCCTCACAGGAACCGAGGCACAGTCCCCAAGGATTTACCTCCTGGTTCACACACACGAGTAACATTGAAGAAATAATTCTTGTTAATAATGCCGACATCTTTTACGTCACTCTTCTCGTTTGTGCTACCATTTTAGGCCTCGTCTCGACAAGTATTCTAAAAAATATTCCCTCTCTGAAAAATTTCACCAATGTGACAATAGTCAGCCTCTAAAGGTTTTCAATAATTTCTGTCGTTAAATTAGAAAATTGGAAATCAAGTGGTCTTTGCGTGCAAATGTATTGTAATAAATAAGTTTAAATTCAACAGACTTTGAAGTGAAAACTCTTATCACTCGCACTCCCTAGAGCAAGGCAAAGTCCCCGGCCCTTAGCAGTTAAATATTGGAAGAGCGTTGAGTTTTTCTGACAAAGTCTGTATTGACCATCTAGTACTTGTCCTGCAACCAAAAAAGGCTTATTACATAGAGTTGAACCCTATTGGACAAAATGAAACTGGCTGTTTTGGTGACAAAAGTTTCTGGGAATTCTAAATAAATTAGTCAGAAAGGTCGACAGAGTCATTGTTTGTGCTCGGATTCACTGGAGATCTATATTCCGTTCAAATGTTCACCTACTATCAAAAGATTAAAAATTTTATTCAATTTTTTGACGTGTACTTGGCTCATATTGCTATTAAAAGCCTTTTAATTTGGTTAAACTTAGATTCTCCGACTTGATATCATTTCCCATTACAAACTCTTCACTTAATGAAATAATGCCCCTCCGCTCGAGTAAGTATAATGCACGCGATAATGAGAGAATTGACGTGGAGAAAGTTAGGGGAGATCCTGAATAGAGGAATATGAGAACCCTGCGTTACACAGAAAATAAATACCATGATTTTTCTTCTCCAAAAACGTGGTCCAATAGCATAGTTTTTTTACAGTGTTTCCCCTTCGTCGCACCGAAGAACCTAGGTAATCGACCCATTGTCTGCAACCAGTGTGTTGACCATAGATTTTCATTGAATATTTTAGAATTAATCCTAGATGTAATCACGACAGCAAGCTGAGAGAAGTGGAGTCACGTCCAACATATATAGTGCCAATCATCCACACAAATATCGCAACTAATTTTCAACTACAAACCACATTATTATGCTGAATCCTAAATCAACCTTGTAGTATCCACTTCGAAGCTTCAATCGTTCCAGAGTAATATTCAACAAATTAAATATGTTATAAAAAATAAATGACAATGATAGTAACCATGAATGAGAAGCACTAAGACCAATCAATTGGAACGCTAACCATGTAGGATACAACGGAAACCATTCAATCGACAATTTTATGGTAATTTCTCCATTGTCACTGTTTATTGGGCCTGGAATGCAAGAAATGGGAGTATCACGTGGAGTACCGCTTTACAGAACCAACATATTACGAAGGAATGAGGTTGTTGCTATTGGAAGCAAAAATAAATTTAATATTAGGAAGAATAATGATTACGAAAGCCTGCCATATGGAGGAAATCGCTGCTATCAATAGCATTAATTTCGGTAAATCTACAAAATTATAGCATCACTTAAAATAAATCAATTCAATTAATAAATCGATTATCAGATCCGGAATGAAAAATCAATGGATAAATAATCACAATTTCCCACGTGAACATCGTGCGTTGCAATTACTCGGCATATTTCACCGAGTTGTGTGTCAAAAAAATCAACAATTTTTATTTTTTGATCGTACTCACAGGTCTACATCACCGGTAATTCGAAGCCATTTAAATTCCTGCATTACGCGGGGCTCTTATGCGATGGGCGTGATTATGTGAATAATGCCGCGCGATACGGAGTTAGAAAAATACGTTGTCGTTAACACGTATCACTGGTCTAGGCCCGCAAGACCTGCGATCTTGAACGTTTCCACAGAGAGAAATCGCATCACGGATGAAGATAAGAAGCAAAAATAAATCCACAGTCGGAGCCCAGGACTTCGTATGGGTAAGGAGGCAAGACTCGGGGTTGGCTTCCTGGGCGGGCAACCATGCAGCAAGACACACGCCATTGAGAAATGGAGGTAGATTTAATCAAAAATTCCTTCCCCGAGAGGGTGAACTGACGTCTCTCATTCTGCCATCCACTGTCCTCTCTCGCCAACACCAGCCCTCCGGCTGCCCCCCATTCACCCCAATCGTCTCCCAACCCTCGGACCCACTTGGACCGAAGTCATCTTCCTACTTATGCTACGAGTATTTTCCGCACGTGTGGCAGGAAGGTCGGATATTTGCTTCATAACCTGTACCATCCTTAAAATGTTAGTTTGCTAGTCTCTCATATGCACCGAAATTTGTCGTGGTCTTATCTCGCAGCACTATTCTACACCTCCTCTTCTTAATAAAAATCACAAAGTGAAATACCCTGGGACCATTCATGTACCAGTCATTTCCATCATAATCGGACATCGACTTAATCGAAAAACTGGATGGCACACCAAACACAACAGCTGCCAATAATCACGTTCCGACATAGTTCCTTGTGCAGACGGCTTTTATTGCCCGATTCTCGTAATTCATCCTTAATCTTCCCCTGAAATTCCTTCCCTCTATGGTTCCTTCAATAACCATTCGTGTATCGAGATGCAAATCTTTGGGCCATGCAAGACGAAATATCTCATAAGTAGTGCTACATTCCGGAGATTCAAAGAGGATCCTTCTGTGGTATCCCTGCATATTCGCGGGATATTCATATACAGTGAGTCGAGCGGCTTCCCACTGGTGAATGGGGCATTGACTGAGGATTAGGTCATTAGCAGGGCAATGACTGAACAGTATACCAATACTTATATTTGCATTAAAATACACAATATATATTCACTATTTGCGCGTACTACGCACTATCAGATGGGCTCAGCCTTAAACGCTTCTCTCAGAGGCGAGTCTCTGATTCTCTACTACCGAATCCCAGAATCTTACATTCTTTGTTCCCATTATACTTAGGTCGACCGTAATCTCTCCCTTCTCTCCAACTAGATAACTTTGCAAGACCAGTGACTCAATTTAGTCATCGTTACCACTGGTACTCACACAGGGGAAACGACCAGTGATCTCTTCTGTAATCACTGAAGGACCAATACTAACCACAGGTGGTAAATTCATTGCGACTCTGTACACAACACTTCTAACAATCGTGGAAAGACGCTTCATAGCTCCAGGGTCCTGTGAGAGGAGGAACCCATTCTAGTGGAAGGATCATAGTCGTGCGTTGATTTCAAAAGGGAAATTATTATGGCCTTTTCCCGGCCTAATGGAAGAGTATCTTAATAGCTTCCAACCGACAAGCACAGATTTGTTTGTAGCACACATTATTATTCAAACAGAAATCACATTTGTAAGATTTACCAATATCGCAGGCCTTTCATGGAGGAAATATGTATCTACAAAAAATATGTAAAACATATTGAATACTAGGGCTCGTCAAGTAGTGTAAGGTTATTTTGCTGAAATAGTAAAGTATCGTTTTCATAGTACCGTAGTATGTATCTTGCATAAGATACTAGCATTTTGAATCGATAGCATGAAACATGATCGATTAGAAAACTTAGAATAGATACAGAATATTTTCATCCCAATTTCGGCTGGATTCATAGCGACAGTTTTCCTTAGGCCTGAGGCAATGAAATACACTAAATATCTTTAACACGGCTTCAAATGCGCTATTAATTGTATTACCTCGTGAATATGAGGCAACTTTGGGCTGGTAATACGTGTAAAAAGGTTCAACGGAGTTAGCAGACGAAAAAATTAGCCACTCGAAGACTGATGCATATTACCACACACATTAATGTTAAAGAATATAAGCAAACATAGCTTAACCTCATATCGTAGAATCAAGAGTTAAGCAAGCTAACATTCACGATAGCAACTTAATAAAAACTGAGGAAATGGCATTCATTCTAACTTAACAGTAAAGGTCACATTAATACATTTTGAAAGTACCAAAAAACGTAGTTGTTCACAAATATGGCATGTGGATTGAACCTGGACCTTGGAGTTTCTTCCTGCGGAGCGAGTCGACAACCAATGATCCAAAGCCGCTGACTCACTGCCTGTTCGAATCGAATTCGACTGGAATTCGTCGGCAAAGAGCTTATGTGGCATCACGATTGGCACATCCGTCTGAGTGACACATAATGTCGACTAAATTTTCCGAATTTGAATCGGAAACCTCGGATTCCAGGCTTACGTGGTAAACCCTTGGAAGGAGTCGGTTGGTTCGGCGCATGCACCGCCTTAGGACGATGGTGGCAGGGCGGGGAGGGAGGGGGGACCATCGTGGTATTTGCATTTGGGGAGTGTGCGGGACGGGAGGGGAGTGCTTAGGGCGGAAAGCGGAGGCTATAGGGTGTTGGGGGGCGAGAACGAGAGCCCCCAGCGTGGGAAAGGAGGATTGATGCTCTGGAAGAAGCGGCATGTATGTACCTGGATTACATTGGTGGTGCACAAGGAGAAGAATTAAAGTATATAAGCGGGAGTAGGAGTGTTGGAAGAGGCGTGATGACCATAGCTGGTAAATGTTTTTCGTTCGGGGGGACCGGGGTCGAATCCGATTACACCATTTTTTCCTCCAGAAACTCCTTACTAAAATTCACGTTATGAAATCATAATATTAAAAATACAATTGTATAGTCAATAAATTTGTTTGAAAGACTGAGCGTTTTGACGTTATGCGTAGTTCTCAAGACTGGAATTTGAAAGCATTTGAAAATGAAAACAAGCTTCGAAACTTAGTGCTTCAATTAGA
>LYUA01000624.1:581532-604039 GCA_002093875.1 Calopteryx splendens
TTAAATCTAAATCTAAATGATAACCCGCAAGCCGCCGCTAGGGCGTGTGGCAGGGGGGTGGTGTTATGCCATTAGCCATTCCGGCTATCTTGTTGGTTGTCTCGTTCCAGCTAATTGTTAGGTTTTCTCGTTCCTGAAAATTTTTTGTCTTTGCCGGGGATTGAACCTGCAACCTTTAGCTCAACAGGCGAGCATGGTACCCTTGGGCCACCCTCCTACAAATGTTCTGCCTGCTCAAACTTATCCCCTCTCACTTTAATCCTTATCTTTGGTTTCCTGTCTTGAGAACCTCATTATCCTTGTTTTCTTCTCATTAATTTCTTTCCATATCTATCACACTTAGCTCTCCAGTAAGCTAAGCAGTGTCTGCAACCCCTTGACTAAATGGCTAACTAAAGATTGATCGTCCACAGACTTGACTGATTTGACAAGTTCCCCACCTACTTTTACTCCTAACTCTAGTTCTTCCCAGGCCTCCCTTACCATTTCCTCCATGTATGCATTGTAAAGCACCAGTGATAACAGACAACCGTGTCTTACCCCGACCTAAAACTGCACACCCTGTTTCTTCTTTCGCTACCCTCACCTGTGAAGTCTGCGACAAGTACAGGTTTCTAATAAGTCTCCTATCCCTCCAGTCTACTCCAATCTTCTGCAATACCTTCAATAGGTGTTCCCAATTAACCCTATGAAATGCCTTCTTGAAATCTACGAAGTAGACAAATATATCCTGGGGGGCTATTATGTATTTCGGGTAATATTATATGTTAATTATTACATATTATATGTTAATTCCACCAGAGTGTAATGATGGCTCATACAACTGAGTCGATAAGGAACTATGTTGCAGCCTCTTGAGCAATTTAGTGGTCACTAGGATCAGCAGATGATAGTCCCAAAATCAATCACCTTGCTATAAATGTCTTGTGTGCAATAATTTTTGACATTGATTGTAATCTTTATTTTGCCAGCAGGTGCATTAACATTAAATAAGAAAAAATAAGGGGATTCTAGAATTCATAAAAATGAGCATAATGATACCACAGTGGTACAAAACAGGATGTGTGTGATGAAAATTGGGCATGAATCTTACTGTTTCTGGTCATTCAATAAAGATCTGTTGCTTACTTTCATAAAACAATTAAATACTTCCGCTAATAATCAGAACAGCTTCATGCAAAATCATTGTATCAAATATGTATAATTTTAATGTAATAATTCCAAAAGAGTAATATAAAGTCAACTCTTGGAGTCAACTTCTCATACAGTGATTTCATATCAAATTTTTCATACATTCATCATTTCTACTGTACACGGTGGCCCTTGTGAATCACGTGCACACATTCTTGGGGTTTTACGGGGATTTTACTCTTGCAGCAGTGACACATCATTTGCACAAAATATAAAATTAAAGGAAGGAAAAAAAACTATGGGTAAGACACTCTCACGTTTGGGTTTGTAAAACACAGTGGCATTAAGAAATGGTGTACAGTGTAGCACAGCCTAAGGCCCGTAATGAGATAGGGCTTTCACCTGGTCACTAATGGCAGGCACAACTCATGTGAAGGGGGTACAAATGGGCCTGGGCCACATGGATAGGAAATCATGTTATCAAGGTTCAAATAATGTTGTTTCATGGAGTATTAATGGGTGCCTCTGATAGTTGGCGTTTTGGAAGTGTTCATTAGGACAGGCTCTATCTACTGTGTATGAAAATGAACATGAGGGTTTATACAAATGGATGCCAATTGTTAAGCGTGCTGGGAATTTAGAAGTAGTTGTTGTTTTCCACCAAATAAGCCAATTTGTGAGAAAATGTTATCTTGCCGTATATAATGTTGGCAGGAAGTGTGTGCACGAAATTTTATGATAGTGACAGGAGGATTTACAGGATTTTATATCGGCACTTTGATTTTGATTATGTATCTAGTAATTTTGTTTTACTTATTTATAAGACAAACTGCAGTTAATTTCTCCCAAGCATAAAGGTAGGGGGCTTTCAAGTCAACAGTGAGTCAACAAGTAGCTAAGTTGCAGGTTCTTCGTCAATTTAGTGGTCACTATATTTTGGTGGTGGTAACGGTTTTTCTTTTACAAACCAAAGCATACAAGTTCTTGCATATAGTTGAGTTTTTTCCTTCCTCATATTTTGTGCAAATGACGTGTCACTGCTGCGAGAGTTGAGTCCCCTTAAATCCCAGAGTGTGTGTGTGTGCATGTGTAAGTTGTGGGGTCTATCACTCGGCGAAGGGTCCAGGGCATGTGTTGCTGTTCTTATTGCATGCAGCATCAGTAATGTTGCTTTAAAATATTTATTATTGATAATCCTCAAATGCTCATATTGAACTAACTTTGTATGGCTTGGTACTTAAACTAAGATGAGCACGATATAGTTCACCCTAAATATTTGAGTTTAACACCCAAGTTTACTAAAAACTGTTTAATGTGCAATCCACTAAGCACAACAGGCTTTCTCAGTACAAAAATATTCCTGAAATAGCACTGAAGTAGGTGTTTACCAAGAGTCAACTGCCACATATTCTTGATTAGGTTACCAAGAAAGAAGCTAAGTCTTTGCCAGATAAATCTTGCTTGAACATTCACCATAATTTTTCAGTAGTGACAAAACCCTAATTGTTAGGGCCCAAATTTGTCTGTTTGGATGTGTTCCCTTGATAATATGCTGTGCAACTCTGTAGCAGCTGAGTTTGCTATCTTTCTCAAAACATCTTTTGATGTTTAACTGTAAACCTTTTTTAAGTTATTATCCCAGGGGTTGGCAAAATTTTTCATAGGGGCCAAAATTTATATTTTCTTGTATGTAAGGACTGAATCAGTAATGCAATTAAGGGCAGTTTCATTTTGAATAAAGCGCCAAGGAATCCATTAATTATTTTAAGACCTCACTATTCCTGATTCTACATTTCATTATTTTACTCCGATAACTTTTCATGGCCATGTGACTTTTTGAGTGGACTACACTCCAGCAGGCTTGGGAAATTACTTCAGTTCTATGAAGTCAGCCCAAACCTGCTAAAGTCGGGGAGTTTTCCTGATTTGGTTTTGCTGGCCACTCTGAGATAAACTTAGTGTTGTAAAAACATTATGTACTGAGTAACATGACACAAGTTTGTGATCCATAACATTATTAAATTTCGATGGCTCTGGTTCATGGCTATCAGGTTTTCACTGTGTTTGTTGGCTATTGGTGACAACAGTTTTGCCAGCATTCCAGCTGGCANNNTGTTTGTTGGCTATTGGTGACAACAGTTTTGCCAGCATTCCAGCTGGCATCTTCAGGTCGAAGGTGAAAACCCGATAGCCATGCAGAGGCATCAACATCCATAGGGAAAACCTATAATACCTTTATGTGGTAGTTGAGTCCCCTTTTCTCAGATGGCATAACCATAAAACGGGACCTATTTTTTGGTGAATAACTTGGTGTCATGATTTTCTAAAAATATAATACTGAAGCAATCATAAAAAATAAAGTGCAACTCCTGGATGCCCTGGGATCAAGACTAAATATCCAGATCAATCTTTTCCTCTTGAAATGGAATTTGCAAAAATTTCAATTTTTTTCACTAGAAAGATTTTTGTAATAAATACCTAATACGAAATATGGCTGTATTCAACTATACTAGTTAAAAACGTTTAAATATTATTCTGATGGCTACAATCCTATGATACCTATTAAAATGCTGTTATTAAATAAATTTGCTGCGGAGAGGTTAGTTTAGTTTTTGTTTGTGCTTTCTTGCTATTTCGTATTGTGTGATGAAGCACATTTGGATGGAAATTCTTAAATATTAAGTGTTCTATAATGTGAAAATTACTAGTGCTAGTAATATATTTGAGATTACTTTCATTTGTGTTTATGGTTTCGTTTAAAATTAAAAAATCTAGACATCTTAACCCTTTCACTGCCTGCCAAAATTTATGTTTATTCTAAAAGTGTGGAGCCACTTTTTTTTACGAAAATACGTCTCAGGTAAAAAGAATTCTAGCGAGTTTCATTTAGGGTTTCTGATTGTAATATTTTTAATATCACTTTAATATATGTATAGGTATAAAATAAACACAAAATTAGGATGTTTTCCTCTATAATGTACTGAATAAAAATAAAAATTTCTAGTTATTGCAAAAAAAAATATTTGCTGGAATTTGACTGAATGGTTTCTTAGATTACATATATAGTAAGCATGGATAATTGTATAGCTAATTACATAATTCCTAATATTGTAACTATACTTTATGATGCATTTTAAGTTTTTTGATAAATCACTGCACTCCACCCTCAGGGCTGACACATGTTTTCAAAGGCATGTTTGGGAAGGTAATTGAACCTACTAAAACGCAAAATTAACCCTTTGAGAGCCATGCGTAGTTGACAAAACTTTGTGAAAATTGCCAATTGGGAATTTTAATGAGACGTGCGAAGTTAACAACAAATGGCTTTAAAAAAAATTATTTCTCATTGTAATTAAATTAGTTCAAGGTTTTCTCAAAATGTAACCTACATGTAAGGAAGTACAAAAATAGAGAAAAGAACAGAAAAGGTGAATTATGCCATAATTATTTACTTCCATAGCCATTGAAAAAACAGTCACTGTGAGCGACGACGGTACTTTTGGGAAATTATGACGGCGTCGCTCACAGCGACGTTGGCACTCAAAGGGTTAAAGTAGTGAGGGTGTCGAAATAACAGCGTACAATAAATGAATTTGGTGTGGTATTTATTCAGCCCAAGTCCACTACAAGGGGTGCTACACATACACCATGAAGTCCTTTCTCACACTTTACCCACACACGTAGTGAAAGCCCTTTTTCTTTTGCCATTTTTTTGATCACCTCGTGCACTACATTCACATTAGTCCTTCTCCTTCGTTTGTGGTAATCGTTGTGATTCAGAAGCACACACATGAAAGACAACTGAGACCGTGAGATTCATAACCAAATTCCTTCCAACAGGGATTTTTGCCGAGTAGATAAACACTGCCGATAAATTGGACCTCCGCAGTCAGGGAAGCTCTCGAGGACGTGTTGACACAAAGCTAAAAAGAATGCCAACACAAAGCTAAAAAAAATTCTAACACAAGAGTCAGCACTAAAATCGGTGTGATTCAAAAGCTTACACATCACAGATAACGGAGACCTCCTTCCCGCAGGGATTTTTTGCAGAGTAGATAAACAGTACCAATAAATTGGCTCTCCTCGGTCAGCGAAGGTCTGAGGATGTATTGACAAGAAGCTAAAAAAAAATATTCCAACAAGTGTCAGCTCTAAAATTGTTGGATTCAGAAGCCTACTTATCACAGATAACGGAGACCTTAAGATTCAAACACGAACTCCTTCCCTTAGTGATTTTTCAACGATTAGAAAACATGGCCCATAAATCGGCCCGCCACAGTTTTCGCACACGCTAGCTGGGCAAATAGATCGGCCTGTGTGCAGCAAAAGAGTTAAGTTAGCAGAATTTTTAGAACAATTTTAGCATGTAGATACTGTAGTCTTCTCTTTGTGCTGAAATTTTAATGAATATTAATACAATATATTTTTAATATTTAATTGCCACAAATTGACTATTTCACCTAATTTCTCATCATTTTTACGTGGTTTTATATCTTGGAATTAAAATAAGAACAAGATGAAATAATGAGTGAATTAGACCGAATTGATTTTATTGTATGGATTTTGTTCATGTTTAAAGGTTCCTGAATCTGTTTTAAGTTTTGTTCTACGGAAATTAAGACATAAAAACATCCCTTCTAAGTCCAGTGGTCTATCATAATTTGGTTGCACCAGACTTCCAGATTCTCAGAGGTCTGTGGTCAGGAAGGATGACACCGTGCAGGACGGAAGGGCTATTGCCGGCCAGGGAAATATATAGCTCAGAATGTTGAAAGCATGTAGGGAGTAGATGAAGTCCCGTGCCGTCTGGTGAGCACTATTCAATTCACTGGAAGCTATTATGTCCAAGAAGATGAGTGGAAAAATCAAAAGTTACAAGAGACTCATAAGAAGGGCATACTAATAAGCTCATAATTGCAACTATTTAATACATTTTAAAGACCTCACGGAAGGCCTTGAAGTAGTCAGAATAATAAAATCTTTGGTAATAGTCACTAGTAAATGAAAAATATTGGAAAAGATAAGAGAAAAAATGGTTTTTAGGTCAAATAACGAAGGCCAGAAAATAAGAAGTCACAAACCACCAATGCATGCTAGGAGAAGTAAAAACATTGCTGTGATTTGCAATAGAAAAAACCATGAAATTGATGATTTTGGTTATTCACGTATTAAAATCCACTTCGAAACCCATGCCAGACTACCTAATAAAATATCGGTTTGAAATTTTTTTATGGCCTTTCAAAATGCAACCCATTCATACAAGTCCCATACAGGGTACTTTATCCCATGTTCATCCTGCAAAGTATTTTGGAGGGAGTTGGTTTAAAATAACATGATTATACCACATTACAATTTTAATATTTCCAACCTTGATTGCTTTTACTGCAAATGGTTGTCCACTAGCCCGCCTAATGCAGTTGCTACTTACTAGTTATGTTGTTATAATTCTGCTGAATTTACTTGTTTTTTTTTCCATTTCTCTTCCAGCCTGGGAAGATGTGTTGAAGGAGATGACTGTTCCTGCGGTGAAGCCGAGTGGCAATAGGGTGCAATATTACGATGGGGCACAGTGAAGCAGGCTGATCGTTTTTATTCCTGTCTCATGGCCATTTGTAAAGTGAGATATCCAAGGTTTACGTTTTGACATTTAAGCTATTTAAATTAAAAATATCAATAAGGGACCACAAAGGTAATCCCTTTGTCCTTATGCCTGCTCTTTATTGTTGCCAAGTTTCAAGTAAGAAAAGAATGGAGTCAAATACTAGTTCAGCGATATTTGGTGTTTCCTCAAAATGAGTCAAAAGAACGTAAGAAGCTGGAACCAGATGCTGTGAATCAACTAAAGTAACAGTTTGATGACTAGTGTGAAAGTGCTTTAGTAAGGGTATATTGTGGTGATACCCCTAATCATTGTTTTCAGTTTTTTATTTAAAAAACATTGTGATGAAGGTCCTTGAGGAGATAAGTGGGTATTTCCTTGTTTCCTCAAGCCTGCTTGAGCACTGTGAAGTTAGCTGCATTATGTGATAGCATACTTTAAAGGTGTGCGCAACTGTGAATTAAAGGTGCTGGTGAGTGTGAGTGAAAGTTTGTTGATTGCGTGTGAGCTCGAGTGGTCAAGTGTATGAGAATGCGCATGTTGTGTTCTCCCTTCCCCTTTCCTCGTGGAGCCAACGGGTCGTTAGGGTTTCTTAAACATGGGCTGTTTTGTTGGGAGGAATGCCTCTTTCTTTTAGTGCGTGAATCTCCCCCCGATCTGCTTTGCTTACTCACTTAAATCCTTTAATATTGTGTGGGCTGTATTGTACCATTTTGTTTGGGGGAGGGGGCACACTCATCGATTAAGGAATCGGGTTGTCTTTGCCATTATTCCCATGAGAATTGGCTTTATATTTTCATTCAGTGCTGGAGGTAATTCTGTTACAATTTGGAATGAACGTCTCATTTTTTGATAGCTTGAAATTTGTTGTTGAAAATGTGAATAATTTTGCACTGCTCAGTCTCTCCTCATGGTCTTTTCCAGTGTCTTAATCCTTGGCTGGACAAATGGTAATCCTGATGGGTGATGAATGTATTTTGATGTGAGTGTGAATGTGTGTGTGAACGAGGGTGAATGTGCAAGACAAACAAAGGAAGCGGAAAAGTCATAAGACTTGAATTTAAAAAAAAAGCAGTGTTCCTAAGGCTGCTCTCAGGAAAGACTCATTAAATGACAAACATTTTTCTTATATTTGGCATAACTGTTACCATAATTGGATTTGAAATTTTAATGGATATGAATGTTTTGGATATTGGAGACTTTCTGGCCGAGAGTGTTCTACTCAAAACGTGGTTGGCTCATCTCCCATGTTTGCCGAAGCAATAGCTCCTCTCATCCCTATCTCTTGATCCCTTTCGTTTGGTATTGCTGTCAGTTAAGATAAAAAAAAATAAGTACTCTACCCCTTATTGTATTTATTTTAATGGCTGTTTTCATAAAAAATACTGCCCTCGGAGCATTGCCGTTGATATACATTACCATGTTTGAGAGTAAAAAAATTATGTGAATAAAAAAATGAATGTTTAAAAGATGACGTTATGGAGTGATTGGAAAGGGAATTTAAAAACGGTTTGATGATTATCGGCAGTGCTTTTGCCTAGTGGTTGCCTATAAAACTACTGTGCTTGCACTGCATGTGGTGACAATATATAATTTTACAGCTTTGAAAAATAAATGCATTGTAATTTCTGTTTGGCAGTCTCGACTCCATCATGTTATGTATAGGGCTGAAATGTAAAACTGAAGAAAAAATCAAAACTATATTTTGAACTTAGTGAGCTAAGAGTATATTGACATATTTTTTCTCCTTTTTTGTTTGAGTGTTCCAATTTGTCATTGAACTGTTGCTAGCAAAGACTGGTGGGAAGTAACCAGTGTGTTACCCTTCCTCCAAATGTTATTCAAAGCCACTCTGTTATAAGAGGTGAAATATTTAGTTAACAAACATGAAATTCCTATATACTTAACCATGCTTCGTGGTTGTAAGTTAAGCCTCCCAAGTGAAGAGTTCGTTCGTAGAAGAGGGGATGCCACTTGAAACTTGCTGGAGCATGGACACGCATGCAGCGAGGTGGACTAGTGAGTGTGCGAAGGCTTTTACCCTCGAAGGTGATCGTCAACGGTTGGTTTGTGCATCCAGCCCTGTGACTGCTGAAGGTGCGTGTGGTGCGCAAACGATTGAGGAAGTGGACTGGCATCAGTGTGTTTTGCGGAGTCTGGCCCATGTGGGATGGGTTGGTCAAACTTTTGAAATCGGTGATAACAAGACTTGAAAAGAATCTAGCCAAGACTTAACTACTACTACTACTGTGTGTGTGTGCGCTTGCGCAATTGTCTGGGAGTGTGTGATGTGTGAGAGAAGAGTGTGTGCACGAGTGTGCATTCACAACATTGTGTGCGTGCCTGTGCACATTGTTTTCTTCCTTTGAACTGCATAATGAGTGATGATCATTGGTGCAGTTGTGAGCGTGATTTAAGCCTGCCGTTTGTGGACGAAAAAAACAATGCTTTCCCCATCACGCCCCCTCCCCCTCCCCTCTGTGCTTAATTCCTTTTCCTCTTGTCATATACACACGACACACGACACACACACACACACAAACCTCCCCACTGCCCTGCTACACGTGGCCTCCTTGTATTTCTCTTCCTCCCGCACCCTCCCCCCCCACCTCACCCCCAAATCTCTCTCTCCCTCCTCTTCTCACACACAAACACACATACAGTCATCAAATTGCTCTGACGCAAAGAAATTCTCTGTATAATAAAGCCCCGAGGGTGAAAGTACACCTTGCTGCTGCAGCCTTAGGCGAAGAAAGGGAGGTGACAAGTCCTCCTCATCACACACCTCTCCTTCCGAGTCTGCCTCTATATCGCTCAAAGACATGTCCAGCCCCCTTTCCCAATCTCTCTTTTCCCAGTTCCCTTCCAACCCCCTCCTCCACTACCAGCAGCACTTATCCTGAGAGATCCAGTGGGACTCATTTCAAATGGAGCAATACTTAACCACACATTTTTGGCTCTGGATCTGTGGCAGTCGTGTGTATAACCTTCCAATTGTTCAACTCAACTGATGTTCTGGATTGTCTGAGAAAAAAACCTAACCAAGAGTTATTTTTCCTTCAAAGGTTTTGGTGGCAGCATTTCCTCTCATTGCAAATTCACTGCATCCAAAAGGTGTACGAGATGTTGATTACTTACATTTAGCTCATCTTAATTTTTGCTTTCTCAGTGTGCACTAAGTCAAGATGCATGTACATAAGATTGCGGGAGTTCCAAGAAATATTAAAAAAAGTGCATATTTGCCTGTTAAATTATACAATAATTTCCTACCAAAATTGTTAATTGAGTTGATGATAATATCCATTGGCATTAAAACTTCTGGAACCACAATAATACATTTTGTATCACTGTCACTACAACTTTTGTTTAAGGATTCGTGCTTCTACTGGCATGATTATTTGGTTGTGTTACACATCTGAAAGTTCCGATGGGTGGCTGTATGATCAATGACCCCATTGTACAGTCGTGATTTGTTATTTATTTTTCAATTCTTTTGACAGCAGCCCTTTAATTTTCCATGATCTCTCAGTCAATTGGCATTGCTTTGTTTTCATATCTTGAGTTTAAATAAATATATGGACATTACTGTGGCACTTTTACTTAACAATCTTTCTCTCATGGTACTGACTGGTGACCCTTCAATCGATCTGATGTTCTTAAAAATTTGTCAAATATTGGGAATGATAATTTAGAAATCGCCATAATATGGCTGGCGTGTGTGATTTCATTTGGTGATAATTTTTATGATTTGACATTCACCTAAAGAAATATGAGTGTGCTTATGAAGAGATATTGAAAAAATAAATCCTAAGGAGTAAGTTATGACGTTAGAAATGGGTAATTCTTCACCAAATATTATCATCAGACCAATCAATTCTTGTGCCAAAACATTCTTGTGACATCTTGGAAAGTTTTATAATGATGCTGTTTTGATCTTTCAAGTTAAAATTGTTCTTTTGAGGGATAATGAGCTATCATTGCAGTCCGTTTTCACAATTCTGCTAAGATGTATTCAGGCAAATTTTGGAGAATCATGTAACCCCTTTTTGCAAGTTTCATTTTATCTTATGTGCTGCACTATGAATTAATTATAGATATTGTTAAAAAAAGATTATTTGTAGGCTTTAAGAATTTCTATATCCTCCACACAATGAGAAATTCTGCAAGAATGGGAATTCCATGCTGAAGACTATTTTTAATACAAATTATTTATGATGAAAGGTAAAATCATTTCATTGCACTCATTTTCTATAGTCCGAAATTAAGCATGAGAAAGAGAAGAAACATATTAGACAACTCCACAAATAATTTTTATTGCGACGATCTAGGTTTCAACACGTTGTGTCATCTCAGGTGTCATCATCAGACCTGATGATGACACATGTCGAAACCTAGGTCGTCGCAATAAAAATTATTTGTGGAGTTAACAAAGTTATTTTCATTTTCGTAATGGATAACTTCCAACAGTCAAGAAAACCATTAACCAATCTGCACAATATACGTTATGTTCATATTTTTACTTCACACTGGCATTTTAGTAAGTTTTTCATACTTGAAGGTTGTTTTTAAAATGCCATTGAGAAGATTCACGTAGAAACCGGTTCACCATCACCACCATTTTAAGTGAACACACAGGAAGGAATCATTGGATACTTGTAAACTTGATTATTTGTTCTACTGTTCAGTAAAATCATCTAATCTTAAGTCTCATGTTTCTGGATAATTCTTCAAAGCATCGTGGATGCATTACTCAGAATGATTTCACCTAAAAAGTTTACAAAGTTTAAGTGTGCAGTATAAGAGTTAATGGCTTCTGTTTGATGATGCGCAGTGAAACTAGATTAATAGAAGGAAGGTGAATAAATCTTCAGGTGTGCATATAAAGAAGCCTTAATATGTATCTCTCTTGCTGCCAGCCCCATGCGGGTAGAAAATGTAAACTGCCTAGCCCATTGCCATGAAGTTAGAATCTTGTTTTCCTCTAGTTGTTCATCTTAGTTAACGAAGTTTGCATTTGTGATTGTTATTCATTTTTTTGGGCTTGTCTAATGTTTATTATCCCTTGTTTATTGTCGATCTTTGGTGTATTTCTCAAATTAGGCCAATCGATCAGCCCATTGCAGATTTTGCTCTGCCCCGAGAGGGCCAATAGATCAGTCCACTGGCAGTTAAGGGGGGTGGGGGGGTAGTGGTACCCAGAATGAGTTTTTAAAGAAAATTTAGTACACGAGTGTCTCTTGAAATTTTAATTAAACAAACTTTTATTTTTTAAGTTTTATATTTTGTAAAACTCAACTTTCTTTCCTTGAAAAAACTACCAATTCCCCTGTGATATGGTATAATTTTTTTAATGCATAGTATCATATTTTGAATAAATTTAAGTTAATTAACAATATCAGGCATGACTTTGTGGGAAATGGCTAATGGTGGATATCCATAATGAAAAAGCAACACAGAAAAATTCTAGAAACAAACAATTGTTTTAATTATGTATATCGTATTTTGTTTTATTTTTAAATGTAAGCTTCATATGGCATTTTTACGAAGTAGATACTGAATGTGTCGCTTAATACCAAAAAGGGAGGGGGGTGTATCTTGTATACATAGCAACTAATTGAGCCTTGTAAAGTAAATCAAAATATGCCTATGTGGGGTGCTGCATATGTGACAGTGTAATCATTCAGAAAAGATTTCAGTTTTGTTTTTTCCTTGTTTTAAAAGTCTGGGGTAATGACACCTGTTGAAGTTGGAAATAAAATTACACTTGATAATTTTAATTTAACAACATTGCACATAATTCCGAGAGAAATATTTAATAGAAGTGGTGTAGTAGAAATAGTTAATAAGATAAGTAACATTTCAAGAAATCGATATTAAAAAACAAGTATTACTGATTGATCGGCGTACGAACAATATAAGGAAGGGTGAGTAGATCGTTAATCCTATGATTAAATTTGAGTGACTACATTTCTCCAGCGCTTAAGCACTGGTTTACGTTCTTCAAGGATAAGCATTTATTTTCTACTGAGTTTACTGTTTCCTTGCGATTTCCCGTACTCATTGATCAAACGGTCGAAATAAAAAAATGGAGAGACGAAGCAAAATATGAATTATTTAAGGCAATTCTCCATTGTTAAAGAGGAGGAAATGGAAGATTGGTGTTAAAATTCTTGTTCCTTTGCCTCAAGTAGACGAAACGATGTGAGGCACACGTTTAATGCAATAAAATCCGAAAACAAACAAAATGGGGTAATAATTTTAAGAAATTAATTATATTTTCGTCAAATCTTTTCGGAAATTGTATTTGGATAATATGCAACACCTCGGGTCAGCGTACTCTGATTATCTCACGGATAAATGTATAATGAAGCAGACGAACGATATATCGACCCTGGTCAACATCAGAGTCCTCTAGATGGCCACGGATTATTGTGTACACTCCGTGTAGATGGCACTACTCCCCGCTCAGTAGCAGGGTCGATATATATCGCTTCGTTTCGTCTGCTTCAATATCGAAGCAGACAACAAGCGAGATATCGAACAACCTTGCTAGTAGTATTGATGTTGTCATCTAGAGGACTCTGGTCATCATCCGCCGTTGAATCTGATTGGTAGATATTCTGAGTGCCCGTTTAAGAAATTTGAAATGATCGAGTAGTGTTTCGTCCAGAAATGAAACAGTTGAGTTAGCCTTATTAGTTTACGTTTTGTCTTCCGAGGCACTTTTATTGGAACTAATACCAATTTGACCTAATTTATTTTTAGGTTTTATCCCATTTTAGACGCCCACGTGTGTTTAGCTCGAGTGTAATCGTGTTATGTGGTAAAACGTATGCTGTGGTGTGTCGTCTTACTTAAGTAATGGATTCGTCGGAAATAGACTTTTCAAAAGAAAATATTCAACCCTTGAAAGAAGGTCGTTTAGCATCGCACTTGGGAAATGCATTAAATGCCCAGTGCAATTCGAAGTCACATAATGAGCTTTTAAAGGAAAGAGAGTAAGTTATTTTTAAAGATTTTAATCCTCTATACCTATAAAAACGGATTTTATCGTTCTTAAAGGCCTGTTTATACTTGACATTTATTGCTACAATAATTCGCGAACGACGAAGTCGTTCGAGAATTACTGCAGCAATTAATGCCCCGTGTAAACAGGCCTTAAGATTTGACTTATCGAAGTATTGTTACTTTATCCATGTAATTATTTCTTACTTGTGTCTTTGCATTGTCCCTATCATAGAAAATTTGAATTGGAGATAAGGAAGTATAAAGGAGATGACCCACTTGAAGTTTGGTACAATTACATATGCTGGGTAATTCAGGCTTATCCAAGTAACGAAGTGGCAGACGTTACGACGCTTCTCCATAAATGCTTGGCGAAATTCAAGGATGATGAGCGTTACCATCAAGATTTGCGATACGTGAAGCTTTGGATTAAATGCGTAAGTTCTCAAGTTCAGCAACAGTAATGAAATTCAGTTCAAAATCATTTATCGTTAAATATATTAAACTTTATAATATCTGAATGCCTCGATTCTGCGGGTTTATTTGAAGACACGCTGAAATTTTTCTAGATTGTAATCAATGAAGAAGTTACATGTGGTTTGAAGATTCTTTTTCCAAGTATTAGTTTAAATTAATAAATTTGATTTTTAATTCAAAAATATGTTCATGAAGTAAGATGTAATTTTTGTGACAGATCGAGATACAGTGGGATCCCTTTGAGACCTATGACATGATCCATAAGCATGGGATTGGTAGCAAGTGTGCTGAGTTTTACAAGAGTTGGGCCGAAGAGTATGAAAAAGCTGGTGACTTCAAGAAAGCCTCTCTTATTTATGCTAAGGGATTTGAGTATGGTGCTCAACCTGTCTCAGAACTTGCTCAGGCTCAGAGGTTTGTTCCATTATTATCTGTTTATGGAGAATTTAATGTTAAACTAATTTTTCAATCTCTTTAATTAAGAATGAATGTTGACTAATTTTATTTTTTTTAAACTTTTTCAATTGGACAAATTCTATAGGAGGATATTGTTATGTGTGATTATTATTTCTGTTGAATAACTATCTTGAAAGAAATGAAAATATGTAATAATTTAGTATTTTACGTTTTATTTTTTTAAATAATTCTCTCTATGATGAGTAAGATCTAATGATGAGCATTAATCCTTTTGATGCAAACCCCGTGCAGGTAACCCCTGTGTGAAAACTGCAAAGCCCATGCCATGAAGTTGGGAAAAAATATTGTTACGCATTAATTTAAGTACTTAATATTAATTCATTAATTTCATATTTTTGTCGATTTTCACGATATTTATCGGTAAATTGTCTTATTGCCTAGTTTTTATTGTGTATATTTTTTTCGTTTATTTATTATTTAACAATTAGGCACACTGCAGCAAGTAAATGTAGTGGGCTGATATATCGGCCCGTTGGAGTTAAAGGAGTTAAAAACTTGAATTATTTAAAATATTTGTTAATCGTTTGGAATCCAGACTGTTTTCTTTCCCGAATTCTTGAACAGTTTTGAAGGCTAATTTCACGAGTTTTTAGCCAATTATATTAAGTTAGACAAAGAAGGTAAAGCTATTTTATTGAAACTAATGATCTTAAATGTAATCTTTTACATCATAAATGCCCCTGTCCATGTTGGTAGTCAAACCAACAGCCTTTGAGTTAGCAGACAAGCAAATTCCCCACTAAGCTAACCTGGATTAGAGGGCTTAGATATGAGAAGTTGCTTGCATTCAAGTTTATGTGAATATTATTATCTGTTAAAATTTCTTTGTCATTGGGTCATTAGACTAATGGGTGAGCTCGGAACTTGTTGAGTCCCTCCGCAACAATGGGGTGGAGAAAGACAACCAAGGGGGAGACGAACAACAGGGTTGCCATTTCTCTATTAATGCACATGACCCGAGGCATATACAATTCACGATTATGAATGACCCACATTCTAGGCAACACTGCACTAGGAGAGACAAAGATCCCCCAATTAATGTAGGAAAACTGAAATATTCACCAGTTAGACCCTGCCTGCTTATTTCTTACTGGTTCCTACTAGGTCACATGACTACAACCATTCCTTTTCCCATACCTCTGAGTGACAAACATTTTGAATGGAATAGTGTCCCCAGCTAATAGCTCATGATAAATATTCTCTTCTTAGGATTGGTATGTTGGAGGTTATATTCAGTTTCAAAACTATGACCTGCTCTAGAATCCAGTTCATTTATTGTTTGTGTGAAGACTTGTCTTGGGTCTATCCCTATCAAATGGTCAAAAAAAATATTGGTTGAATCATTTTGGGAAAAAATGTGTATTGTGCTTTCTACCTTAATTGGCAGTACAGAACCATTATTATTTCATTTTTTTGTGGTTTCAACATGGTTGCCATATTTCCATCTTTTTTACATAGCATTTTCTTCGTTTATAGGTAGTGTTGGTATAACTTGCGTACCTCAGCTATAATAAGTCCTAGGACAACAGGACAAAAAGTGTGATGTTAAGCACAGTATAGCCTACACATTTGTCCAATTGTTATCCTGATTTGTTTACCCATCATAACAAATTTTAATGTCAGTTCTGTATCACTATAATTGAGTGTCATTTTCAGATTTTTTTTGGGGAGAAGGGAGTTTTTAACACTCCAAAATGACACTGACAAACTTAGAGAGAAAGCTCAGCAGGCTCACCATCGGAACTAGGCATTCACACGTTATTTACTAGTTGATGAAATTTCGATTTATCAATCAAACCTACAAAAACTCATATGGTATTAAAAGTTTATTTTTTTATATACCTAACAATGAGCATTTGTCATGTTGAGCATGATCTTACTTTATCTTCTATAAATTAAATTTGTTGTCTGTTTACACCTTATAATCAAGTTCGACTCTATTTGATACATTTTAAAATCTAAATTAAATCTACGATAGAGTAATTTGTTGAGTATACATTTCAGATTTGTAAAAAACTGCCCACCAAAGGTATTCAACCCTGAATATGACAAAATTGAGCTAAGTACTAAAAGTAAGCTTATGATCCTGCATAGAAAGTCTAAAATGTGACTAATTTTGAATTAAACTATTAGAAGAAAAAACAGTTTCTTCCTACACAGCTTTGAAGTTTTAACCTGCCTTCCCCAAAAGAATCTGAGCATAAAATTTTCAGTGATTTTAATACAGAACTGACGTTCAAATTTATTATTAAGGAATAACTAATTCAAGATAGTAAATAGACAAAATTGTAGCATGTAATGTATTTAGTGTCACATTTTAGTCCTGTTGTCGTAGGAATAATTACGATAGTTGTGGGATAGAAGTTGCCATCAACATAAATCGAAGAAAGAGCTGTGCGGAAAGATATAAAAAAAAGGCCGAAACTACTGATAATAAAAATTAAATAATAGTGTGAGGGGAGGTACAAACCAAAATATGTTTTGAGGCTTACAAGACTGTATACTCTGAATGCATTTTGTCATTTAAGGCCACTCATGAAAATAGTCAAATGCTTGTCTTTTAATATATTTAATTTTTTTGTAATTTCATTCAAAGAAATTTTGAAGACAGAGTTGCTAGGCATTTTGCAACTAAACCAGAGGACGAATGGTTGGAGTCCAATGCTGGTGGTGAGCAGAGGCGTGCATTCTCTCGGCTGGCTCCCATGACCCAAGGGAGGACAGAAAATGTGGGAAGTTTGAGAACAGGAGCGGCTGTTGTTGGGTCTGCCGGAATCTTGAAGCCTCACAGGGGTCTGCAGCAACAGCAGAAACCAGCTGGGATCCAGATATTTACAGTAATTATATTAATTTCACTTAACTCATTTTCATCTTTGATGATACCACTAGTAATTTTTTACCTTGGGAACTACACTTCAAATGCTTGCTTATTTTTTTAAGGCCGCAACCATGTGTGATCATCTATGTAGCTCAACAGATGTAAACTGCTAACCAGTGTATTTTAAACATGGCATAAATTTTAACATAACCAGTGCGGACTAGCATTCTAATTACTAACGTTAACGATCATATTAGCTTGCTCATAACTGAAGCTTGCAATGCGAGGAACATTTAGTGTCTTGAAAATTTCCTACGAGAAGTAGCAGTTATGGAATTCTTATAGGATTTTCCATGCTGTTTTTTTATCTGTAATACCTATACAATTTTATTGAAATGTGTAATGCACGGAACATTAGGTGTTGGTACTTTTTCTTTATTACTTATGTCCAAGTCATTTTTACTGTCTGTTGTGCATGTGATTAATAGCTTAATGAGTTTTTTTTTGTAACTTGGCTATCCTTTATAAGAGTACACTAATTCTGTGAAATGAAACATTATCAGGAAGAATGCACATAGGGAGGAAGAAAGTGCTGGTGTAGTGGTTACTCTGTGGACGGGGGGGGGTCCCCCCTTCTGTGATTAATAATGGAAGAGAATAATCTCACCAGCACCCAAGTGCATTTTTTTGCTTGAAGCTCTTGAATAAAAATATTTCTTTCATAAACAGCATAAAAAATGTAATTACTTGACTAGCCCTGTCAGTTTTCTCTATCTTTGTATTTGTATGGAATAATACATCAGAATGCTAGTCTTACTCCCCAGAAAAGAATGAAAAAAATTTTTTAAGTTCATTTATTTCAAACCAGGTTTTTCAGTCAAGGTTTGTCTCTTGAATTCAAAGTAATTCCTTTCCAAAGGGACACATCCTGTGAAAATAGCTGTGGATGATTTTAGCATCAGTGATGATGAATTAATGGGATTCTACGATAAACAAACTTTGATTCAGTTGCTAATTCTTTAATGTGTCATTTTCTTTGTATGAAGTGTCGACATGGAATACGTTGATTAGTAAAATCTAACCTAAAAAATCACTGTGCATCCTATGGGCCGGGAAATACAGTATGTTTTTCTGTTGTGTATTTTAGTACAGGTTGTGCCATTATGTGGTTGTTGACATCCTATATTTTGAATTGTGAAAACTGATGATTAGTAAATCATTAACCTCGTCCTATTATGCTAGTTCTCCCTGCTTGGTTTGCTAACCCTCAGCATAATCATATTTTCCTGTGTTATTAAATACCATTCCAGCACTGCTGATGGTTGCAAGTTTTGTCATTTTACCGTAAATAAAAGAGTTACATGCAACTTTATGGTGAATCTGAGTTAAAGGGACAGAGTGATGAAAGATAAAGAGTTATCAGAGTGATAAGATCGTAAAATATTTTTGGGTCATCAAGCTACCGAGTAGGAGGTGATGATGAGCAACAATTTTTGGAGGGTTTTAAATTGCAAGAAATATATTTAATGCATGGTTTAAATGTTAAAATTCCATTTAGATTATATCAGCTATAGCATTTCAATTATTTTCTTCTCTGATGCAGGACAATAATGTTGCTGAATCAAGGAGTAATGTTCATCTGGAAAAATTTCCTGCAGCTCATGTGTATAACCGAGAGAATACAAAAAAACCTGGCAAGTGGAATAGTGGATCTACAAAGAGGCCAGCTTCAAGTTTTACAAGCACACCAGTGTCATCAATTCCTTTTAAAAGTATGTTTTCTGGCTCACATTTATTTTTAAATCAGTGTTTTGGGTATGTCAATGTCAGAGATTGATTGTGCCTGTGTGCGTTTCTATAGAGTTTTTTTGGTGGTGTGATACTGGCCTATTCAACCTGGATGACTTATCTTTTAAGAAGTCACACAAAAGAAATTTTTGGTAACTGACCCAATTTAATGATAATTAACCAACAGTGATGCATAAGTGGGGGTAAGTTCTCCCAGCCTCCAATATCAATACTGATTCTGAGTGGAAGGTTTAAAATCTTTCATGGCTGGAGCTTTTCTTTCATTATCATCCTGTTGGTAAATGAAGGTTATGTAAATTAAATTTGGGATTTTTAATAATTTGTTTATGTTGTCTTTAGGCATGAGAAGTTAATGGATTTTCTATGAAAATATTTCAGTGCATGAAGATGAATCTTCTGGAAAAGAAATGGCCACTCCAGGTGGTCTGCGCTATTCTCAGAATGTTTTCAAAGTGAGGAAGGTGGAAAGGGATGATTTTGACTGTCCCCTTGCCATTTTTGAGGCTCCAGACCCAACGAAGGTTGTCATGTATTGCAAGGATAAGGTAAGGCATTAAATAGAAGTCCTCAGGGTCATTTACTACTTACACAGGCTTCACACATTTGCCATGTATCATTATTTCAAAGATATTTGTTCTATGTAAAAATTGGTCATTCAATAAGATACATTTCAATTGTGCAATCAGATCAGGAATGCCAAAATCTTACTTCAAAAAATCTCATTTGAAAGTGTGTTTGCATGGAAATCGTCGCAATTTTTTCATCTATTTTCAATTTTAAAGATAGAGAGGTTAGTGTGTCCAGTAAATAAGAAAATTAAGGTAGAAGAGAGAAGAAAGGTGAACTAATGTCAAACAGTCCCTTAACCGTCAGGGCTGATATATCAGCTCATATGTAGACTAAAGTTAAAATTGCTATAACTTATATTTTTCTTGTGTGGTGTATTATTTTTGTCCTATGGAAAGTATGAATTCTCTTCATTATAAAGCATGTTTTTGTTATTTTTATAGTCAATTTTAAATACCTGTCATAAAGTATAAGTCTTACTATAATTTTGATGTTGATTTGTTTGTGTGTCAAGAAGCTCAGCCTAATAGTAAGCTTGCATTTTTCGCTGAGTTGTCTTCACACAATGAAAAGCCACTGAAAAGCTATTAATTTTTTTTGATCCTTCTATCTCATATGTTCTGGTGAATTGGTTTTGATAGAAAACTGTTAACAGACTTAGGTGATATGACACGAATGAAAGCATTGCTTTGTAACCATTTTGGTTTCTCTTGCCATCTGTCCGAGCTAATAATTTGGGTCCTATGGAATGGGATTACATTGTGAGCAGTTCTCTGTGTGATAGGGGTTTTTTCTGCCTTGAGATAGTGAATATGCTGTCGACAGAATTTGAGAAATGCAGTCTCTTCTATTTTGGCCGAGGAAGTTCCGTGAGGTTTTTTCCTTGCGTGTGCACGTGGTTGAATCTCAAACACAATTTCAAGCAATTATGTGCGTTTTTATATTTTTGTGTTCATGTTGTTAACCTGAAATGGCAACTATAAAGAATTCAAAAGGTAAAGTAGATGAAGAACTGGTAAATTACTTGCTTTTGCTAAGTGGTGATGAAATTTACTCAGAGGAAGATGACAAGAGCGAGCGTCTGTATGACGAAGTGAATTCTGACTCTGATGGCTGTGACATAGTGATGGAGAGGGAAAAGCCAAAAGTGATGACATAAGCAGTAATGTGACCGATGCATTGTTGCCAATATCGAGAGTGAGGCATTGGTGGAGAGTGAGGCAGTAACTGGGATGAAAGCGTTCATCGCAATTTTACTAGAAATGCCTATACCAAAAAAGCCAGCCATATTTTATTGCTGGGAAAACTATTCTCGCACCATACCATGGTTCAGTAAAATGTTTAGGGATCGTTTTTCATTACCACTGAAGTTTTTCCATCTCGCAGATAATTCCAAACTCTTCCAACCTGGAAATGAAAAGTATGTCCCTTGTGCTAAATTTCAGCCCATTGTTGACCATGCTAATCGCCTATTTCACCATCATTATACACCTCACAAACATCTTAGCATAAATGAAACATTAGTTGGCATGAAAAGCCATTCACAGTTACTTCAATATCTACCAAATAAACATCACCACAAATGGGGATCAAATTCTGGATGCTCTGCGATTCTGTAGTGAACTATTGTCTGGCCTTCTATTGCTGCCGTGGTGCGAAGACTGAAAAAGATGAGAAAGACTTGCAGGAACATGGACTAAGTTTTGTGCTTGGTAAAAAGCTTTTGACTATGGTAATTATTTTATGAAAGGGTACCAAGTTGTTTTGAACAGCTTTTTCCCTAGTGTTGACCTGCCCTGTGATTGACATAAAAATCAAACCTATTTGACAGGGACATTGAGAAGGAATAGAAAGAAAATTCCCAAAGAATCGAAAGAAAAGTTAAGTGTATGTGAGAGGGAATATTATAGAAGTGGTGCATTATTTTTTTTGTGCAAAGGGAAAAAAATTGTCAAAAAAATCCTGTTCTGCTGATTTCCACAAAAGAAACAGCATAAAGCACTCATCTAAGTAAGAAGAAGCATGGCAAAATCAAAGAAATATTTTCGTCCCAAATAATAAATTTATATAATAGTTACCTGGGAGGGATTGATACGTCTGACATGATGGTGTGTTCTTACTTGGATGAAAGGTGTACCATAAAGTTTTGGAAGAAAGTTGTTTTTTGTTTAATTGCTTGTATGGTTCTCAATTCTTGATTAATTATTTATAAGGAAGCATTACAATGGTCAAAAATATATTGTTATGAACATAATACAGAAGAAGAAAGAATGAAAAAAAAGTAATTTTTAAAAGAAATCATTGAAAAGTGGAAATGAAAATGTTATTCAAATCCATGAAATTCATCTCCTGAGTCACAATCAAAGCATTCGATAGCTTTCATTATTTTGACAGGAACTTCAGCAACTTAGTTGTAGGAAGAGTTCTCGGGTTTCCGACCGGGTGCAGGCGTTGATAAGCACCGATGTTTCGAGGGCTAAGTCCGCCACTCCGCTTTCACCCTGAAGACGATGGTGGAGTCTATTCACCGGGAAAACCTGAGATCCTTCATTCAGCAACTTAGGTCTTCAGATTCTGGTGTTTCTTTTATCTGCAACTCCCCAAATGATTTATGAAAACCATTT
>LYUA01000624.1:696217-709020 GCA_002093875.1 Calopteryx splendens
CATAAACACAACACACGCACTTCAAATAATATTCACTTAAGATCATGCTCCCTCTCCCTCACACTTTGAAAGGTCCCTGGGATTCCATTTCCGTGATATATAATGAACTACCCCATGACATCAAAGTAATAACTTCTATTTGTACAATTAAAGCTAGAGTTAAGGAGGAGCTAATACTTCTGTAAAAGATGTATTATTCAGTCGAGGAATTTCTGTGTGACAACTTCCAGTAGTGAGGCACAATTTTCATGTCCACCCAGTATTATGTATTTTTTGACTTGTTTCAATGTCTTGTAATCATGACCAAATGAAATCAATAAATTATTATTATTATTTAGTGACCAACGATTTTGTTTTTTTCATCTGTGAGGAGTCTGTGAATGAATTTTACTGCAATTTGCATCATCTGTAATTCCTCTCTCAAAATTTTTTGGGCATGTACTCCAACTGTTTCCTGTCCTTTTCCTGGTAACTGATTGTCATTCTGTGATCTTAGTTAATTTTTTTCACAAATCAAATATATATTTTCATCCGTCCTACTGGCTGAAGGGTGACTGGAATGAGGCTCATCTTCAAGGCTCATCCTGCCTTCCTTGAAATAACAAAACTATTCGTAGACTGGACTATACCTCACAATGCTTCTTCCTTGCATGCTTCTTGAAGTGTTGTGTAAGTTTCCATGGAAGTTTTATCTAAAAATTACATATTCAAAATTTGACAAACACACACATGCTGCTCCTTTACGATCGATCTCACATTACTATTTCACAAATGTGTCATGTTGTATCACTGAATAAAAATAGTTTTATGCTCATGTGGGGTGCTCTCACAACGTCAGGGTGGACAGTTGGGTCAGCTGAGACTACTGATAGTCGAGGACTACTGAGCTGGAGACACGTAGCAACAGGGCATTCAACTATGCACAGGCAAGCCATGGCAGTGACAGTTTGGTTACATTTGGGTCCCCCATTGTGCAAGCTACTCAACTTTTTTGCTTGTGCCACATTGAAAGATCACTAGAGGCAGAGCAAAGTCAGATTCTGCTGAAATTGTGGGCTGCATGCCCTACTGGCGATCACCCAAAACTGATTTTTGTTTTAGCTAGATAAGAGGTCTCATCGAGAAAGTTTAAAAAAAAACCAAAGTCACGTAGATATAATTGGATGGGACATTAGGTGAAAACATAAAAAGAGAAATGGCCGATTGAATGACATTTTAAAGAATTGTGGAATTGATTTTCAGATTACATTGTGATTGTGACCTGCAATTCTATGACTGCTTGAAGGAGACAAAATTTTTTGTGTCAGATGAAATTGGATTTACATACTTCAATGCTATTGGAACAAAATGCTATCGAAAAGACTACCCTATTGTCAGGTGCTTTAAATATTCCACGTGAGTACAAATAATAGTATATGTAATTCATTTATTTAAAAGATTGTGTTCCCTTTTAAAGAAGTTTACTACCGATACTATGAATTTTCAGGGAAATAAGGAAAAGGTGCAGAGTATATGAGCTGGACCAAAGCAAACCTCGAATTTGGCAATGGTTTGATTTGCCAATATATTGATACTGGAGACATATAAGAGATAATGCTCTGCCATGAAGTTGGTTGTTTAAATTGTAATGGAACATTATCCTTGTATTTGGTATGCAGCAAAGTATAGTACAAACAAAATTTTCAAGGACTTTGAAAAAATATAGGCACCTACTTACTTCCCAATGCATGCAGAGTGATATAAAGTACCTAGTTACCAACCTATTGCTATCATTCAATTTCTAAAGAAGGAGTTGCCAGATCTGAAGTATAACTACTATTTACACACTCATTTATTGATATGATCACCTAGACATTCACCTCGTAATATCTAGTGTCTAATCATGTCCAGCCATCAAAATTAATCTTAATTTTTTGGTTTCCAATTGAGATATTTTCATAGGATTAGCACTTTTCTTATAAGTATTTATTTTATACAAAGTCTTAACAAGTAAAAAATTATTAAAATTTAATTAAAAATAAATGAATATCTTCAAGTATTTAGGTGCTTAACATCGTAAGTGGAAACTCATTCTAGTAACTTCAAAGCTCATTGATGAAATGGATACCTGCCTCTTTCAATTTTTTTTATTTGCCCTCTGCTATCTTGACTCCGCAATAATTCCACCAGAGTGGAAACTACATATTTTGTGTTAGATTTCAACTCGATTGATTAATGTTTATAGGGCACTACTCAAGAGTCCCCAAAATATGATTCCTGAATGGAAAGCAATAGGTTTTGACAATAATTACAAAGTAGTCACATTTTATTTTAACTGCATGTGAATAATTTTTTGGAGATTTAACAATTCCATCAAAACATTTGAGCAAATTATTGGTCTTTTTCCATAAATTAGTGCTATGCCAAATGCTAACACATGGAATACTGCCTGGATTAAATATTTCTCGCTTTGGCGTGGTGGGTACCTACATAATAGGGAGCATAGCTCACAGAATGTCACATGAATGTTGAAGGGGGCTAATCAGGCTATCAGTTTTCAAATGAAGCATCAACTCTTTCACAAAATTTAAAAATCTGTAAAATTTATTTATGAAAAAAATGTGGCTGACAATAGACAAATGCCATTTTGGTCACATTTAAGGCGAGGGGAAGGGCAAGGGTAGTTCCCCATGCTACCCATCATTCCCGAAGTGCTTGCATCAGGTGATCAGAAAGTGACCCAACTCTGGGTTTGCTTTGTAGAGATGTCAGCTGATTTCAAGCCCCTATGGGCCCTCTGGTTGGCGGTAGCTGAGGTAACACGCAATGTCACCTTGAACTCGTCATGTGAAAGTGGAGGTTGGATCATAGTGAAAGCATATAATTTGCCTCAACACAACTGTGTTCATGAAAAAAATCCACGTAACGTGAAGAATATTTCTCAAGAAAGTGTTTCTTTCTCTCAGCCTGCCTCATCTGTGATTCTTTGAATCAATTCTACAGATAAGATACTGGAATTATGATAAAGTATTCAAAACAACACTCCACCAAAAAATCTGTCCAGATCAGTGGTTCTTGTGTGGCAGCAAACATTTCTGGGAAAATAATAACAGTTATACTCAGCATAAACAATGTTTTACTAATGGATCATGAATGCTATGTTAATATTTTTGCAAGCTCATACATCATTCTACCCATTTTTAAAAAACACATGTTCATTACTAATATGGCAATAAAAATTAGTTGTACCAAAAAAATATCCTTTTGATCTGAATAAAGAAAGATCCTCTGGAAAAAATTGTTTCGTTGAATTAGAATATAGACGAGTGAATGTGAAGGAGGTCCTCACTGAAGGGATCATTTACGCCTGTCAATCCTTTGTGCCATTTCCTGTCAAAATTCCATTTCTCTCACAGAGGGGCTGAGGGCTCAGTGCCAGATCCTATCTTTCATTTGGATACTCCTGATGCTTTGGAGCTATGGAAATGGTGCCTCAATGAAGGGACTGCATGTCCTTGCTTGTGGGGAATGCCCCAATGGAATGTGATGTGTGCTCATGCCCACTTATTCGCATAATTTACATCTGGGTGCATCTACTACTCCCAGAGGCAGAGTGTTAATGTTCTCTGAGTTAACTCTGTTGATGCCAAAAAAAACTGAAATGAAAAAATAGCTCTTTATTTCCATTTGAGTGCCCATACCTCCCATGTACACACACACACACAGTGGACTCAAAAAGAAGAGAACCAATGATTTGACCAGTGCTAACCATTCTTGTCGAGTAAAAAAAGACCGTTTTTGAAATTTAGAATTACTTAATTAATTACTGTTAAGTTATATTTGTTATCTGTCATAGTTTAGTTTTTGATTTTTTTACCTTCAGTAATATTTGAGTTATAAGTTTTAAAATTTACTTTTAAAAATATGCGAAAATGAATGGGATACATTTAAATGCCTAGGCATTTGAATTGGACCATGGAAACATTTTGAAGTGTACTTATAGGAAAATAGTAATGGATATAAAAGGTTTTATGTTAGAATAATTTTAAAGTTCAATGAGACTCATCTGTAATTACAAAAAATATTGCAATTAATGAAATGTTTTCCCAGTCTTACGTTCTAAAAGTTGAATTAAGGATATGAGGTTATAATTAATTTATCTCCTGTAATTATGTCATATTACATGAACTGTCATTTCTGAGAGAGAAGGAGAATAGTAGTTGTGGGGGATGGAGAAGGGGAAGTTTTAGGTTAGGCTAGCTCATCCCTGGAACCAGTGCTTTGCCACTGATGTCTCCAAGGATTAATCATGGATGTTTCCTTGACAGTGACCCGTCTGAGGTCCCACTGGTGCTATCTGTTTGCTTCTGTCTGATGATAGAAGCTTCCTTGTAGTGCTAGGCTTTTTTCCCCAATTGGCTCTCCTCCATAATATCAATATCGTCAATCATGTCTTGGACTCTAACAATTTTTAAACATTTAAGTGATATCCTAGGCAAGTCAATACAAGTCCTTGCTATAAAAAGGCCTTGATTAAGATATCTCTTGAGAAATTTCCTACACAAGGTGTGCCAAATCTGCTGCAAAGATGTGTAGATGCCATTGCACAGTCTGCAGACCCATTTGGTGCACTGTGTGCAGGCACTTCCTCTAAGGGTGAGACATTGTTTCACCCATTCCACCGATAATCTAAGTGTATTAACAAAGATATTAAGGGATTTTGAATCTAGAGTGACCAATCAGCCTGATTATTTTTCTCATTTGGCATTCTGATAGATGCCTCTCAGTTGGTACCTTTGCTAGACCTTACAATATTTAGTTTGTAGTCCCCTAATATGGAGTTTGACCAACCTTCAATCCTTGTTTTTCCAGTTAATGCCAACATCAATTCTCGATCGAGAATCACTGAATCGCGAGATTGAGAATATGGTCCCTAAATAAACAAGGGAAAATATCTCACTAAAAATTAATAATATTGGCTTGCATGAATTAAATTTAATATACCAGAACAAGTAGAATTAATAGCTTTCAGTGCTATTGCTCAAGGTTGTGGGTATTGACGCTAAAGCAGAAGTAAAATCTGGGATAAACTGTTGAAAGTATATAAATCATTAAGTCATGGAAGACCTATTAACTATCCGCGAATATGATTTAAATTGTCCGCTTCCTCTAAGTAGTTGAAGGACGATAAGGAAAACAAGAGACTGATAAAAAGTGGAACTTCAAATAAAGGTGGAAATTTCCAAAATTGTGTGAATGTTGCGGAACTGTGGAATTTTATATGTTGACTTCAATTTAGGGAAATTTGAAGTTAACACTACGGAAGAAAGTATTTTGTCATTGGTGCACGGCATTGGAGTCATATTTTGACACAGAACCAAATAGTGCCTACTTGTCGTTTGCAGCCTGCATCGTTGGTATTCAGCGGTGAACGTGTTGTTAGTGCGAATTCGTGTCGTAAAATTCTTTCTGTAAAAAGAATTTTTTTAATTGATTAATTTTATTCAGTTTTATAGTCTTTTATTAATGGTGCAGTTCCTGTCGCATATTTTCTGAGTTCATGATCATTGCATCAGCATGCTACCGAAGTTGTTGTCTAATATTCACCCTGTGGGGAGGGTTTGGGGTGTTCGTTTTTTTAATTCATTGAAGTTACAAAATAATGCATCATGTGAATGTAGACTCTCGCCACATTCGTACAACCGGACTTATTTCTTGAAGTCAGTAATAAATAGAATGTGTACAGTTGATGCGGCAACAAATTATTTCGTTGTATTCAAAAGGGGGTGTAGTAGTAATGTTCCTAGCTTACACATTAAGAAAAGGCCTCAGAGAAAAAAGAAATCATTAACGAAGGACGGAGAGACTCATTCAGGGGTGAGTCGTTTTATACCATCTGTGGTTTTGAAATTAATAATGCATTCCTTATCAGTTTTGTTGTGATGAAGTAATTACTTTCAGTTTTGGGGCGTCACAGCTTATGCCACTGCTGAAGAATATGACTTGGAAAAGTTAGAAGAGGCTCTACGACAGCAGAACTTATATGTCTCATGCTTCGTCATGAATGATGGAAATGAAAATAGCAAATCAGGTATTTAATTATTTTTGCAAGAAATTATTTAGTTCATTTTATAACACCCATTACTGTTATTGCACGGAGGGTTAATGTGTATTGTGCAATTACCCGAATATTTCCCATAATAGTATGCAGTTTATACCTTTTCAAATCATCATGTTCTTATTTTGAGTTGCCCCTGATAATTCTTTTTAAGTGTATATATACAACCCACTCCTCAACATATGTCCTGCTATGTTAACGCTACAGTTGATGCAACGCTGTAATGGTTTATTGAAGACATTTTCTGAAAGAAGAATGTCACTGTTAAAAAGGCAGATGTAGTATACTCAACTTTACCAGATTACAGCTAATATTCATGAGTTAAAAAATTCGTTTAGGTTTTCAGAAGAAATATCATTCTTGTTATCAATATGAGGGTTCAATTTAAATTGGTATCTTATGTCTGAAGTGGTTTAAAAGACATTCTCCTTTTCAGAAAGCTCTGATGTTCTTCGTGCAACAGCAAAGTATCAGTTCGACGAAGAACCACGAGAAATATTTTTCTTCCGAGAGGGAAGTGTTGTGCTTTGGAATATTTCAGAATTAGAATCTACTAATATCCTAAATTTTATCAAGAAGTTTGAAGAACATAGCTACCCAGAAACTCTTGTTTCTGATGAATGTGAAACAATGAAGTATACATATTCTGATGAGATGTAAGTTTTGTGCTAATCCTTATTTTTTATTTTTCAATTTCTATAAAGGAATTTGAACATGGAAAGGGGTTGCTTTTGAAACCTCACGTTTGGCATTCTTCTCAACAAGGATGAGGCCACTGCCATTCTCTGGCTAAAATGATTTTTACAATTTCAAGTCACTTAAAGTCTTCCTTCCATAATGTTAAAATAAACTTATTTTCTCTGCCATCGATCCGCCTTTGCATGCATTTAATGCTTAAGAATTTGTTGGAGTTAATTTTATATAAAGCTCCCCAAACCTTTTTTTGCAACTTTTTCACTATGGGCCACTTTAACCCATTAACCTTCAAAATGCTCCAACTTTGATCTCTTTTATAACCTTTCCTCAAATACAAATTTTATGTCCCCCCCATAGTATCAAATAATCCATTGGAAATTCTTAAAAGGACAGATTGTAAGAAACCCCAGTATGAAGAGTGCTTGACTACAGTCTGTAGGGTCCAGAGTGTAAATCTGGGTAATGTCTTTCGATACTTCTAGCCAAAATTCAAAGGATGTGATTTACTGGATACTAGATCTTACTGCCAAACAGAACATGGCACATAGAAGGGAACTGTTCTCCCTACACTGATATCTATGAATTTTGCACACCATAGGGTTTAACGCGAGGTGATCTCTACTGTCACTGGTTGACTGCTGTGGTGTCGGTAGGAAATATAATGAACATGTTAAGGAGAGGTGCTGTTTCACATTGTTTGGGTCATCTTTGGAATATGTGGCAAGGAGGTATTTGGGATCCACTGGAGAAAGGATTGATAGAGGTGTTCATTTGGATTCAAAGAATATCCTCTTGATTTGTGGAAAATTGTTACCGGAGGAAAGTGTGACCTCATTTTTGGAATAAATTAGGGCGTGGTCTTTTCAGTCGAAACAAAACTTGCCTTTCGTGGAGGTGGTGGGCTCTCGGGTTTAATTGGAAAACAAAGAGCACACATTAGCACCCCACACTCAGTGGCGTGGCAAGAAAATAAATACAATTTTAAGGAGTGTAATGTTGTCTCTTCATTGCCAACTGCTCTATCTAAAAAAATGTTTTCTGCCCCAGGTTTACATAAATACTGTATGCTCACCTATATTGTGTCTCCATTCTCTCCCACCTACTCAAACTTGCCTTAATTTCCTTAATTTGAGAAGTGATTTATAATTTGTTCGTTATTTTGTAATATTACTTTAAAAAACTGGAATGAGATAGTGACATGCAAAAAAAAATGATTGCATGTATGTTTACATAAGTTTTTTTTGTTGGTATTTTCTTAAACACAAATGAAAATAACACCAAGCATGAAGTTATATGTAGTAGTCCACTGAGTTAACTATTGTTGTTGGTGTAAATTTAGAGGGGATCTAGCCTAATCATCCCCTATGCCACTGCCTACGCTATGCCTGTATCAGGTGATTAAACCACATGAGTGATGAAATAAAATAAGTAGAATTCAGGTTGGAAGAGGTTTAAATAGTTGTTCTTCCATCTGTGCATTTCAAGATCACAATGAAACCAAGGATATATACACTTCAACAACTCTAATAAGAAAAACCTTGCTGTCATTTGCCATTCCTTTCACAAACACTTCTGGCTTGCCTAAATATCACATAATAAAGACTTAAATAAAGCGACCCAACAACCCTCGTCACACACCACAATGGTGGAACATGCTGGGTATGAATGACATTGATGGAAATGAAAAGAGTTTCTCCGCCTCTCATGTTACGCTATTGCTGTTGTTATACCCACTAAGCTGGCCATCTTGGTTGTCATTGTGAGACCCACCACTAACATTTAACTCTTCATCTGGCATGGTGTGCTTGTCCCCCTGAAGTAATTGGTTCAGGAAATGCTCACTTTTGCGTAAATCTTACCATTGTTTCTCTTTCCAGCAAGAGGGCATGTCTCCAAGAGGAAGTGATTCTCTTTAACGGACTGGATGGTGCAGACTTAGAAAAGTATACATTTTCCAATGCAGTCGGTCTTTCAGTAAAACTTGGTGTATTGGAAGCATCCTTGGACCTCTATATTGACAGTGTTAGATCTGTTACTGAGGTAATATATATTTTTTCTGAAGTTTCTTCAAGAAGTTGAATATGATAGAAATTATTTGTAATGAAAACGATGATTTAATCTAGTTTCAGTTTTTCTTTTGAAATCTTTAACTTAGTATATGCCACGCACCCAATTTGTATGTTCAGCAGATTGAATAAGTAAGAAACGTGAAATGTGTACCATTTTTGTCTTTATGTGTCTAAATGTCAATCTCAGCCCTTCAAAATGTTATCATGGCAAGATATGAGCTGTTGAAAGTTAAAAGTGGATTAATTCAAACACAAACATATATATATTTCCATCCCAAAAGTTTTAGCATGTTCTATCTCTATTTCCCTGCTTGTTTATTAATGTATGTATTTGAATCCTCAAGTGAATTCACCCTGTGTGTACCTTTGAAAGGGAGGCGTGGCAGTCCAGTGGGTAGAGTGCTGGACTGCTGACCAGAGGGCCAGGGTTCGATTCCTGGTGATGCCTCTTGCCACCCTTAGCTACGCCCTAGCTGTGTCCCATTTTTTGGGTACCAGAGGTCATCCTGGGGAATCACACGCGGTTCAGGGAAAGGAACTGGCGACCCTTAGTACCCTGATGTGTGAATTTCACATGCCATTGGGCTTAGTACTAAGGGTGATCTCTACCCTCACCTACCGAACCGAACTTCGGGTTGATTAATGTGATTTGATGATTGTACCTTTGAGCTAGAAAGAGAGTTGTATTTGGGCAGCTGGCAGAATGTGTATTAATCCTTTCGTTGCCAGCCCCTTGGCTTTTTGGTCAGCTTTTTGGCCAGCCTTGGCTATTTAGTAAAGGAAAAATGGTCATAAATTTGATGTATGATGGGAAAAATGTTGAAGATGCAGAAATGTTCAAACTTGGTGGTCCAAATCTACGGTCCAATATATTTTTTCTTTATGTTTTATATTTATCAGAGCACTCTTTCAATGGGAGGAAAAGTGAAGTAGAAATTTTCACACCAATAGAGAGCACCTAATTTGATTTACTACACAGAGTGTCATATCTGCGATGTAAAACAACCAAAGCTATTGGTAGTATTGACCTAAGTTCTAAATTTCAGTAATACTCTTGGTATCTTAGCCATGAATCAATCCATGTAGTCCCTGCAATGATGCTATTTTTGCCATCCATAGTCAACCAGTAATATTTCTAGAATACATACCGAGTGCTTACAGAAATGGGTGTTCATTGAATATCATGTATAAAAGTGAGCGCAATGATCTGAGGAGGGTGGTCATTTGGGAAAGAAGAAAGAGGAGATGAAAGGGAAATGTGATCAGCCAGCTCCATGATCCTGGTTTTGACCGCATCCTCCAACCTGTTGTCTTTCCCAAATCTTGAATTAATTTCAAGTGATCAGATCATCAGGTGTTTGAGTCGAATAATTTGAATGCATAGGTATTGATTTCACTGAAATTTGACAGACATGTTCATCAAAGCCTTTTATGCTGATTTATTATAAAAATGTATATTATGTGCTAGGTTACTTTTGTACTACATATTTCATGGTTTTTCTGGATCTTAAACCAATATAGCCTTTTGGTGCAATATTGCTATTTTAATTCAACTGAGCTTTTAGGATTTCTGGACAAGGTGATGTAAGGCACTTATGTGTCTATAGAAGATCTATTAGAAGGATCGTATTTTATTCTTACATTTAAAGCCATTACTGAATTAACCTTTGTGCTGACTTGTTTATAATGAATTTTTTATTATATTTTCAAATTTAGGATTCAATGAAATCATAACACTTTTAAGGAACATTTCAAATTATAATTGGTATTTTATTTTAATTGCTAGGCATGTGAAATTAATTGTTGCTTGTGGAAAAATGTTGCGATTAAATTGAGGTTCTTGGATTTTATGTGTTGAAATAAAACTGTAATCACTGCATTTTCCATTTCTGTCATCTTATAAACTCTTTATTTCCATTTTAAATCCACTCATAAAACCACTTAGGAATAGGATAACTCTTAAGAATTTATGCTTTTCTGTGTAGATCTAGTTTTATTCATTGCAGTTGCCATACTAATATGTTTTTCAGCCTCCAAATCCAGATTATGGATGAAAAATTGAATATAAACAAAGCCTTTTTTGTAATTTAACTATGAAGTTTATATAATTAGTATTGCATGAAAGTATGGTGATGCTAGATTTATTTAACTTTTAATTCTAGAAAGACTTTTGTAGATGAAACAATTTTCCAAGACATCATTATTACTGCTTTATCTTTCAGGATTTGCGTCAAGGGAAACACATTCACATGTCTAGGGAAGAGGTCCTCCGCAAGATTGGTGAATTGTTTGCTCTGAGGCACATGATAAACCTAAGCTCTGATCTTCTTGACACACCAGATTTTTACTGGGATAGGAAAGATTTGGAAAATCTCTATCACAAAATGTGTCTGTATTTCAGCATTGCCAAAAGAACTAGGGTAAGTATCTATTTCGAAAGAATGAATGAAAGTGAATGTGTGGAAATATAATAATAGTGAAATTGCCGATTATATTGCAGTCTGCACCTGGTACCAAAACCAATGGCGATAATTCTGTGCAGGACATATTAGATATTAAGTTGTTTAGATAATTTCTTTTCCTATGTTCTCATTAGGGATTGTTGTGAAAAAAGGGATATACATATTCTGTGATTAACTTGGTAATACTTAGTTGTTTTTGTCTGGATGTTATGTGTGAAAGAAAAAGAATAATATGCTATAGAATCAACAGGCTTGTCATTTTTTGAGGTATGATGTTATGTGAGAGTATGTAATTCCATGAAAATACCCAGTAATAGCCAGTAATAGCTTCTTAGCCTGTGTTATCCATTGCATATATGGTCAAATGAAGTGAGAAAACAGTGCTGTGGTGCTTGGTGATGATGCTTGAAAAATTGAGGAACCTGTCTTTAAATACTAAAGATACTCGAGACAAATTTAAGTGTTATTGGTCATTAAAACTTTAAATTACAATCTAATCATTGTAATAACCAGGCATTGAATGACTAGGATTGAGGATATGTCAGATTTGGTGTTTTCCCGGTGCACAATTCTATTGAAGTCTCTGTGGGTTTCCAACGGGTCAGGTTTTCGGCTCAGGGTGCAACGCCCTCAGAACGATGGTGGAGGCTGCCATCAAAATGTCGGAGGTAGCTAAAAACCTGACTCGGTGGAAAACCCACGGAGGCTTCACTAGGGTTAAGGATTTAGCACATTATTTGACTCAAAGCAATTTTTTCTTTCAGGTTATGAATGAGAAGCTTAACCATTGCATGGAACTGGTTGAATTGCTATCTTCACACTTAAACGATCGCCATCACATCCGGCTGGAGTGGATGATTATAATACTTATCATGGTGGAAGTACTATTTGAAGTTGTGCACTATGCTGAGCGAATCTTGGGATGAAAGTGTCCATTTTCATTTTTCTTTGCATAAACATTTTTGAAGAAATCCACCATTTTCTCTCAACATTCTGTTTTAAAACTTGAATACATATAGTAAACATTTAGACAAAAAAATATTGTTGCTAAATAAATATTATAAAATGTTTGATGTTTACTCATTGCTTGACAGAATGACAAAATAGGCAATAAACAAGGTATAATAAACAACAGACAATAGACACTCCCAAAAATGTTGTCATTATTGACATAATTACATACTTCACTAATTAGATGCTTAACCTACTGTGAAAGCAAGTTTTTGTTTAACTTCATGACTAGGGCCTGGCAATTTTTGCTCTGTCTCCTTTCAAGGGCCTGGAAGCAGAAGATATAAGTATTTCACAATGCATTGGTGCCTATGATGAAAAAAAATCACAGTAATAAACCCGAAGGTCAGTTTGGTAGGTGACCTCACCTAATACTGAGCCCAATGGCATGTGGAATTCACAAATAATAGGGTAAATAGGGGGGCCAGTTCCTTTCCCTGTACTGCCTGTGATTTCCCAGGATGACCT
>LYUA01000625.1:13029-23786 GCA_002093875.1 Calopteryx splendens
TTATATATTGTATATAAGGTCTGCATTCCTCTTTAAAAGAGCCTGGCAATTTTATCACGAAATTAGGCAATTCTGCATGGCACTCAAAAGGGTTAATAACAAAATAGACAATCCCCAAATATAGTCAACATTGAGATAAATATGAACTTCATTAATAAAGATTAGGTACTTAAGTTAACATTAAATAAAGATTATATGTGTCATGGAACTGGGCTTGGCAGACTTCGAACAGTCTATCTGCCAGCTTAAGGATGAAATAATTAGATAGCTTAAGAGTTATGATGATGGAAGAGAATGGTCAATAGTGAAATTAATGATATTTAGGAATCAGGGAAATGGAAGAATGGAGATCAATCCTTTTTTGAGAACATGAACCTTATAGATCATACACTAAAAAATAGAAGGCAATGCTCAAAGATGTGGAAAACTGGAAATTTCAAGGGAAGTAATTCAGAGCGAAGACAGGAATCAGAGTATGGATAAATTGATTACATAAGTGAAGCACTGAATTCAGCACATATTGATGAGCTTACTTTGACATAAGATAGATTACAGGAATGATATGAATACTTCAGAGATAAAAGAGTTTACACTTAAGTGATGAGATCTACGTACGAGTATTTTAAGGGCAGCCAATGTAATATCCAGATATTCAACATCATATACCCAAGCCCATGAATACCCAGATAATTTGCAGCACCCAGAGCTAATTTCAAACATATGGAGGACAATATACCCTAGTGAAAATAAATATGAACATTTCATGAACAGTGATGAATGCATCAAATATAAATTTTTGAGTTTGAACAAAATTATATTTTTGAATTTGTAAGGCTTCCTATGCTGTTTAACCATGTACCCATACAGGGACAATGTTTTAAAACTTCTCTTCTTATTCCCATAATATAGGCTTTTATTGACTGTTTTTTGTTGTCATAGCATACATCATACATTGCAAATGCACTGCTACATTCTTTCATACTCTTGGGTTGATTACTTGACATATAGCATTATCTTTATAATTTTGTAGTGAAATTGACCAGGGTTATCATGTAGGTGTACGATTGAAATTAAAATTATGCTGTGAACCTCAGGAAGCACAAGCGTAAAAACTCGTCCATTTCTAAACTGCAAAACAAAATACTAATTCTACTTCCATTGTATAAACAGGGAGTTAGTTTGTCTCTTACATAAGTCTTGAAGTTCAACTCTATCCATGAAATAAAAACAACTTTATATAATAAAAGAACTGTATTACTAGAAACAGTGCTCAAGGTATTAATGACATTTTCAGATTTAATCAATTACAAAAGTTTCCAAAAATCACCTATTTTGGATACCCTATGTATTACATTATAAGATAAATTCAACTGCAAGATGGTGTTCTAAATGGAGAAAATTTTAATCTTTCACAAACAGATGAATCCCTAAATGTTTCATTCAAGTAAGTTTACTTTTAAATTGTTATGAAAAAAATGTTCACCTCTGAAGACACATAACCAATCTAAAAAATGATGCTTCTAACAGAAAATATGGTAACTATTTGCTACCTATGCAGGTAGCTGTTACTTAGAAAAATGTGAAAGCATTTGAAAGATTAAACCATCTTCCTGCTAGACTAATATGATACCTTTTATTTGGGAATAAATTATTTAACGATACTGTGTTTAGAAAAATCACTCAGGAATTCCAAGGAGAATTAAATTAAAAAATATAGGCAATATTTTCTTCAGTAAAGAATATGTTTCACTGGAGTAAAAATATATGTACTTCTGCAAAATGAAATCAATCCACTTGTCCACTGAAGCATAGATGTCCAAAATTATTATCAAAATGGTTCACCGCATTAACAATACCACTGCCAAGCGAACAAAAGCCAAAGTTGACTAATTGTTATTTTTTAAAATGATTTCACTCATTACATTTAATTTTGTACAATAATGTCAGCATGGTTAATGCTACTTCACTAGTTGAGTTCCAAATGTGATTGATGTTCAATGATGATCACTTAGTCACTGCCACCTTCCTACAACTGCAGGCCATAAGCAAGTACATCCTTGTAACAAGCTATCCAGACAAAGCCATGGCATGAAAAGATGAATTTTTCTAATACTTCGGAGAACTTAAGACAATTATATTAAAATAGATACATTATAAATGCACAAATTTGTGAAAAAACTGCAGAAATAAGTCAACCAATTTATTTTGAGAAATGAAAATATGAACTGGAAGCATTTACAAGGTTTAAATTCCAATTAACAGCCATGTGCAGCATTAGAATCACTTCTTCAAGTACTCTATACAAAGGTTGCCCCAGGTTTCTGGAAAAAAGTTTCCAAATGAAATCCCAATCACAGCCCCCTTTGCTCACCTAAGTCAGTGTTAATTTTTACATAAAGCACTCTGACAGAAAAGTAAAGGTCACCAAAGTAATTCAAATAAATTACAGACATTTTTCACGGCTATGCTACAACATATTGGAAGATATAAATTAACCAGTGAAAAATTGAAACTTATGTGAAACCTTAAACAACTGGGCAATTTAAAAATTAGACCATAACATTTACTGATGAGGACATGCTGTTCAAGTGATCAAAAACTTATGAGTTATCACTCTTATCCACCTATGCCTGCAATAGCTTCAGAAGCAAAGTACTTAACATCTTCATCAGCATCACCATTCAATCGATCAAGTACAGGCTTAACCTGGATTTGTATTGAGCTGTAAAAAAAAAATCGATGAGAATCATTCCAAAAAATTACGAAATTTCTAAACCGATATTATACTAGGGAATCAGCAAATAATAGACTAGTCCAAGACTGACAATACTAATACAAAGGTGATCAAATGGATTTATCAATGAGAAAGATGGGGTTTGGGTATGGCAGAAGGTAATTTTTGTTACCACCCCAGCACATTACAATTGCTTAACACAATAAAAATTAGTCAATCAGATAGGGAGATGACTAGCAGAAGTCATCACCTAGCCATTACTTTGAAATTTGGTAAATTTAGACATTAGAAAATAGCAAGCAGATATGTTCCTCATTACTCCATAAATAGATGGTGAAAAGTTCAGAAGTCAAACAGAGCTGTGTGTAATTTGTCATTTTACTTACATGCCAATTTGTTTTTAAAAATCCATCAGAATGGAGGGTTAATAGGCATTTAAATACTTCAGCATACAATAAGTTAAGTAGTAATTAATACTACATAATTAAATAAATCTCTAAAATCACACTACTACACCTTCAAATTTTAATACCCTATTGGAAAAAAACTCTTACCTCTGATCAAGGATTGGGGCAATTTTTTGTAACGTCTTGGCAACATTAAATCTTACATTTGCCACATTGTCATTTGCCATATTCAAAACCATTGGAAGCATTGCTTTGGCAGTAATTTCTGGACCACAGGCTTCAGCTAACACCTAAATAAATAAAAACCATCCTGTTATTGTATATTTAAGTTATAACATATTAAAACTAACATTTGTGACATTATGCCATCAGCAATGAATGCATTGTGGGGGAAGACAGAAAGCCTATGAGGGGAAGGTAAAATAGTTCTGAGTGAGGAAGGGATTAAGTGTGAAAGAGGAAGTGAAATTAATGCAAAAGGCTAAGGCAGTATGTGACTCGGAGGCAAGTGGCTTGTTCACCAGTTAGCGAGGGTCACAATGAATTGTGTTCATAGGGGCGAATACAAACTGCACCTGACATGGAAAAGTGATGAATGACATTTTTAAATGAGTGAATAATTGAGAAGTGAGGACATAAAAGTTTTGAAAATATTTTGATTTCTTCAAAGGATCAACAGCTAGTACCAATGGTAAAACATCACATTTTTTAAATTAATAACCATTTATCATACAAATCTAAGAACTAATAATTTGGGGAATTCAATGACCAACCCAGCAACTTATCCTTTACTAATGGATTGAAATGCACAAAAAAATTAACAAATGTATTCAATTATTACTAAACAGAAAAACTGAATAATACTCACATTAACACAGAATAAGCATGTCATTCGATGCAAATAATTCTGGTCTCGTGACATAGCCAATACCTTAGGAATGACAGTGTTTTGGGCCCAATCTGAGCCAAATTTCTCAACAAGTTTCTTCAAATTTAATGTGGCAGCTTCTCTAATGGCATACACTGAAATGTTTAAAATAATTATAGAACCAAAATTAACAAAAGTTGTTCCTGAAATATTCATTATATAGGTATTAATTTTATTGAAATCATATGGTATTGAACTTAATGAGAAATATTGACTGACCACATTAATTTAATTATCTTTGTCCATGCACAGAATAAGTTAGATGACAAAAATTTTGATTTTTTTTATCATTCAACACTAATCATAACACCTTCATAAATTTTTCCATTTTTTGTTTCCCACTATAAATATCGAATAAATAATACATAAGAGGATCACCCAGAAATTTCTACTGGTTTCGAAATAAAAACTAGGCTAATCATCTTTTGGTGATTTTTTTAATTTTGTGTAACACATATATTTACTCCTTTTTTCCACATAATCTTCGCCAATTTTCAAACATTTGTCATAGAATGTCACCAATTTTTTGATTCCTTCACAATTACATTAAGTTTATAACTTCATAGTTATCTCTCAAGTGTTGAGAGATAACTATGAGGAGCCAACTAACTTGGCCCTGGGAGAAGGCCAAGTAAACAACAGAAGTGAAATTGGTCACTACGTGCTTTCAAAGGAAAGATTTCCCAATTCTTGAAAAGAATTCGATCGCAATTTTGCGGATTGTGATTGTACGGACTCTATTGAGTCAATAAAAATAATTGCTAATTTTTTGGCCTATTAGAGTAGAATTGACCCAAAAAACAATTAAATCGAATAAGGACATAATAATTATAATTAATTAACACTTGTACTTATGCTGGCGGTAATATTTTTGATTTTTGAGCGCGAATGTAGCACCCCCCCCTTACTCCCGACCAATATTCTGAGCAAAAAGGGGGGGGAGAAATACGGTACATTTTAATGTTATTTTTGTGAACGAGCTGAGGCCCAAACAGGAAAGACTTCATTTCATTCACATCATTCAAAAGAAAAGTTTGTTCATTTTTTAACCACCAAACCCATCTATATTTATACTCCATTATTTATATTACAGCGGAACCTGGCTTGTATGTTTTTGAAGGGGAAACAAAAAATAAAAGTACTAATCAGGAAAGTAAATATAGCAATAGAAATTATTGCAAACATAAGAAGAGTAATTGCAATTATTTTCTTATTTTCTCGTATTTTTCTCTTCCTATACTCTTAACATAGAAAATGAGCACCTAATTGCCAAACCAATAAAAACTGAATGAAAATCAGTTTCATAGCTTTCCCCAAGATACAATTTCATCAAAACAACATCATTTTACCTTAAGTCATTGATCAAAAGAGATAACCTAAGTTATTTAGTCATTCTAAGTATATCTTAGTCTTATTCACTTTATGAGAATATAAAAATCACCATAAATATGTCGATTTGTTTTTTTAAAAACAGTTTCAGTATTTTATGCAACATTTTTATTACTAATATGCAAAACTAAATACATTTATATTTAGGGTTTTCTATGCATAAGCACAAAAATATTAATAATTTAACAAAACATTTGCTCCCAATATCAAAGTTTTCTTAATTACAATCACTGATTGTCATTAAAAATTAAATTTTCCAACTGGTAATCTGAACTAAGGGAGTAGTCTACAATTGGGTTCGTTTAACATTCATGCAAATAGGGTGTTCATTAAAAATAACATTTAAATGCTGAAAAATTTGCATTAAACAAATTTCATGAGGCAATCATGGCACTTATTGCAAGCATTTAATGCACAATTACTTAACAGCACACCCACTCTTGTGCTACGTGCTCCAAACAACTTACCATGGTCAACCAACCATGCCATGCAGAGAGAATTCAACTTCTCGTCAAAGAACTCCACACCCAGCTGCCCAGCCAAAAGAGGCATGTATTCAATTATGGCTAACCTGACCCGCCATTTGGAATCCTCAGCTAACTCAACAATGGCAGGAAGAAGGGACTGGGAAAGCTTAAGAGAAAGATGAAAAAGTGATTTTGACAAATTGCTCACCTTAATAATTTATTTTCAAGCTTATTTCTTTAAAAATTTCACATATTATAAGCACACATGACATAACATCATAATATTTCTGACAAAAATCTACCAAAGGATAAGCAGAGATGGTTGAAACGTAAAAAAATATTTTGCAAAGAAAGAATTTTCATCAAAATTACAATTTTTATCAAAGTCAAGCATAATGTAAATCAGAGTATTTACGTTAAGCATAAGTGATGTATTTATTGAAAATAAAACCATTATTTCATAATACAGTGGAATCATAATATCACCACTTAACTTTGCATATATTTGTACAAATGTCTCAACAGTCTTGATGATTTAAATTGAACGAATGTTTGCCAAACAGTATCCTTTGAACTATGGAGAGCTAACCATTTGATTTTAAATAATATAGCTACAACACAAAAAAAAACACCAACAGTTTTACAGCCACAAGGAAAAGATTCGGTTTCTTTTTGTATAATTTCTGATGCCATTTGACACTGAATATCAAATTACAGTTGAATTTTAAATGTGTTGGGCTTGGCTTGGTACAGAGTCTTTTGCAGAAAAAGATTAACACAGTGAAATAAATGGGGAAATTTTTTGACATGGGGTACAGTTACTATTATGATATATGAAGGATTACGTAAAAAAGGAGGTATAAATTAGAGGTTTTTCCTATTTTAATACATGCTATGGGGTCGGAGCCAAGCCTTAGTACAATAAGAAGAGGTTCACCTTGTTGAGGTATCACTGTAACAATTTAAAGTCTATGCATGAGTCTCATATGGAGTGGCGTTGAGAAATATTGTGAACACTTATTATTATTGGTAGCGTCCTTTATGATTCCATGAAGACTGTCATGAGCTATGGCTGAATATTTTACAATACGTATTCAATTTATGCATTTTTATTCAATTTTGTACCAGAGCTTAGGGGCATATATGAAATCATAATTGTTTACAAAAAAACCATTGCTAAATTTCTAATAAAAATGAATGGGATAAGGCAATTCCTACATGGTCAATGAGCAGAGCTTCAAAGTGTTTAAGACACACTTCATAGCTTTACCTTCATGAAATGCCCACAGAGCCATTTAAGGAAGCAAAAAATCCTGGTTTCTATTGAAACACCTTCAAGGATTGTTGTTTACTTCCATAAAAACAAATGGATACTTCCTCAAGGGACCAAAACTTTTTCATCAAAATCATTATAGTAAATTTAAGTAATTTCAAATATAACGTCCTTAAAACAAAGTAGATGTCATCTAGCACTACTTACACACTTGTGTAAAATCAAATTTTATGTAAAAAAGTACAACAGAGACTCAAGACCCAGTAACTGGAAAATATTATACTTCAAATGACAATTTAACTTTAAAACACTCAAAATGGATCTTACCTGTTGAATTCCAATGACTTCATTGACACAGTCAAGATTTGATATTATATTTAGCCTAACCTCAGGGCACTCATCTTTAAGTTGTGATAGGAAGAGGGGCAGCAGATGCTCTACAGTACTGAGAATAGAAATACTCCATTACTTTACTGAACAAAAATACAGAAGACAACCAGCTAAAAAACAGCCTACTTCATGTATTTAGAAATAATTATTTAAATTCATACTCCAAGCTTCAATATTCTTCACAACTATGGAAAAATATGTTTTTACCAATGACCCATGAATACTCAGAATTGAGCTGAAAAACATAGAGCGAAACCTTGCTTTTACAACTCAATAATTTATTCTTTGCCTTGATTTACGGTATATTCTTCATACCATTTAGAATTTTCATATCATCACAATGTAATCATATCCTATTATTCACACTTTTGAAAATTCAAATATTCACACTTTATCTATACCACAAATTGATGAGAGGGGAAATAGTGGCTAAAGCATTTTATGCATTGCAACTGACTAACATGAGTTATGATACATAAACTTAAACAAACTATAATTTGACATAATTGCATAAATAATACTACTTCATTCGATGATAGTGCATTACATCATTTACATTGGCAAAATTTTAAGTATTCAAATCATTACCATAGTAATTTTTCTATGTGGTGTAAAAATGGAACAATTCCATAAAAAAGTATAATAAAATTCAGCAGAGGCCATGAAGATACATAAATGGATGTCATTTGGCAAATCACTGTTGTCATAAAGGCAAAAAAATTTAAATTACTGTTAACTCCTGTGCTATTACTTAGCAACATTTTCTCATCTTTTATTAGTACTCCATAAAACTTTGCTATTCATCTCGGGTTTTAGGTTAAGTAATGAAAATTTAGATAAAGAGGTGCCATAATGCAGTAAAAAGAGTGAATTCCCACCGAGGGAAAATGGACAAAATTTTTACGAAACTAAAATATATTTTTGAAAAGAAAAAAAAACACCATAAGTGCAGAGGCCTAAAGCAGGCCTCTTTACAAAAGTTTTTTTTACAAAAAGAGAGACTGACTAAAAATTAGAAGACTAAAGAAGGACGCACAATTATTTAAGAAAGTTCCAATTCCTGAGTAAGATCAACATCTTTATTCAGAGTAAAAATTAATAAAGCTATTCATTAAGTAAACAAGACTATTGCTTCCAGCCTATTTTTTTGTTCTTCCAGTTCCTTTAGTTAAGGCCACAGTAACTCATATTTTCACCAAAAATCAGTTCTAGGGTAATGGTGTACGTAAATATTTTTTCATGAATATCATATATATCAACGTATATTGCCTATTAACTATATTTCATATTTTATAATTCACTTCCAGCGTAAAACACTTTTGCAATGAGAGCAAATTAAATTTTTACTACATTAAAATACTCTGCATAAAATGCTTTTTGTATTAATATATTTATTAAATGGCCACAATTTATGCACCCTTAATAAAATCCAGAGTGGAGCAGTTTACCCATTTTACAAAACATACACCTGCTCATTTGAAATCATATATATCTAGAAAAATTCCAGAGACTCAGGATCATGAAACTGATTTAAAGGATATGCCATATGAAGCAAAAATGTTGTGAAAATGTTGAACAGGAAACAAAAACATAATTGCATACATCACAGCATGTACTAAATTTTAACTTTCACATGTTTCATGGATTGTAAATTCTGAAAAGTCTACTTCCATCTGATTCAGAAGTAATACAACCTCATGGGGCCAAAGACATAATGAAAGCAAAGTCTTCATCATTTGGGCAATGGCCAGCATTAAAAGAAACCAAGGTGAGACAATGAAAGAGATTTAAACACAGAAGGTTCAGACCACCATAACAGAATAAAGCTGAACTGTTTTTAAAAATGTATCTTGGAAATTAGGCAGCACACTGAAGATAACACTATAAAAGTATTTTTTAGTTCTTAAACTCTACTGGATATTCTAACTAAAATGATGACCCATTTAACTGGTATGTCATTTTTCTACATGCTAAGACCAAAATTCATAGAACGTTTTTAGGTAGCAACAGAGCAGTAATGAAATCATGCATAAGATCATCCAAAGCATACTCACTTGGCTTTTCCTAAAATTGGACTTAACCCCATAATGACCGAAGCTAAAGCAGATTTCACATGCTGATTTGCATCAGAAACCAGCTCCTTTACACAAGGCAAAATACTTGTCATAATAATACTTTCCTGCTGGTATGGATCTAGATTTTGACAGAAGTCTTTAACCTAAAAAGGAAATTTAGTGTGTAAGAAATTGATTAAGTTCTCCTTGGATATGGTAAATAAGGAACAAAAACTACCTTGTGGGCAGCAGCTGCTCTCACTTCTGCTTCACAATCCTTCAACAAAGACTGAAAAGCAGGTACAAGGTCTGTTTTGGTAATTTCTGGACCTACTGCCTTCTGGAGCTAGTTGAATAAAAATGAAAAATTACATTTCATTGTACTGCCAAAGAAAAGGAATACCCAATAATGATAGCTCCATTTCAACTGAAGTTATCAATAACACCTGAGGTATCTAATTAAAAAACTGCCAACTTCATGATTTAACAAAAAATGTTCTCTCTCTAAATGCATATGGCATGCATCTTTGAATGGCAAATTAATATATTTTTTATTTTTGTAATAAAAATGGGTAGAAACTACAGCAATTATCTGATCACAGATTAAATTTGAGACACATATTTATAATTAATAAAATTTTTTCATTATTCTAGGTTTTGGATATCTCCACAAATTTCAATATTTGGGGGTACACTTGAAATATTCCAAATTTACCTCAAAAAATGACAACAAATCATAAAAAATATTCCTTAGAATGGAGTTCTTCTTACCACAAATAATTATCATAATTCAGGTTGAAATTCACCTTATTGAATATGCTAATTGAAAATATTCCACTTTCTGAAAATTACTGCGACTTGTGAGATGTGGCTTCTCAGGTGTTGAAACATGAGTGTATGACAATGATTTAGAAAACAAGAGTGCAGTTATCACAGTGAATGAAAATACTTTGCCAAGAACCAAATAATCATACCAGTTGCTAAAATAAGAAGCTTTATATAGTTACTTAGTTTTTTTTACTGAAAGGGAATTGTTAAGATTGTTTACTGAAAGGGAAAGAATAAAATATGAACTGCAATATAATAACAGCTTCAAAATATGTATTAGGAGAACA
>LYUA01000625.1:57369-73912 GCA_002093875.1 Calopteryx splendens
AACAGGGACATTCAGGCAATCCAACATGTGGAGTACCCACCAAGATAGCAGGCCAGAAAATGCATAAAATATGCAATTGTGCAATTTAACCCATGAAATAATACAACATGCAGGGAAAAATCATGAGAGATAAAACTGAAAACAATAAAGTAATACTTAAATAATGAAGAGCGGACTAATGTATGGCTGACAATTTTGCATTGATGTCATGCACTGCAAATGGGTTACCCTGTAAAAGGCTGATATTAAGTTTAAAAATGTATTGATAACTTACACCAACTTTTCTAACTATATAAATGCTTCATTGGAGAGTTGAAAATATTCAAGTTTTTAAGAAGCTTTGATATGACTCACTTTTTGGATCACTGAGCCATTAGGAACAAGAACAGATTCTTATAAATGATAATGGCTCGGTGAGCTCAAACATGCATCTCTTTAACACTTCTTATTAAATTGAAAAGTTCATTATTTTAAAATCTACAAAATGGATCTCTTCTGCCACATCAAGCCTGAAAATGCAAACCTTATTTATAAATGCTTTTCTTTAAAATGTGCTCATGGCAGTCAAGCAGCCTGTATTGTACATTTAAAAAGGATTAACACTAGAAATTAACTTTATCTGAAAACTGTGCATGTACCAGCTAGTCACAATTTTGCACAAAAATGAATATACCCATTTCAAACGTTCATGCTAATGTGAACTGAGCGAGTACCCTTTTCCTATATACTCCAAATATTGCCGTAAATCGTTTTAAAGTGCCTTTTAACAAATATGATTCAAAATACAGGTACAATTACAGTAAGTATGTATATGATTTTTTAAAACAACTTCCTAGTGATTAAACAAAAATACTTTCATTGCAGTAAAATTTCATTTACTAATGGGACAGGAAACACAAACCATTAAGTGAATCATAATATAGTCACATCAGTCAATGAAGTTATTATACTCACTTAAATGACTAAACAGATTCCTGGCAACAGTAAGGAGTGACTGGCATTGGATACGCAATCTCTTTTCTTCTTCATATGCCAATGTGTTTAAAATAATTCCTAATGTGTACCTGAATACATAGGATAAATGAAAATTAATATGCTGCAGTTTTTCAAAACATCAACCTACGATCAGCTTCAAAAAAATATGATTAGGTATGCAAGCCAAAACTTACTGAAAACACTCTTGAATTGAAGCTATGTACTTTGAAGAAGAAAATTCATCTTCTTCAGGAAAATCGACGATATAAGCAATAATGGCAACTTGTTCTAAACTGGCATGACAGATAGGGACAGCCAAAAACGTCTGTGGCATTATATCCAATAGAGACTGAAGTTCCTCCCTATCATTTTCATCCAAATCGTGTAGAAAGACTTTAGTGTTTTTAACGAGGGGAATTCCCACAGCATGATCTTTTGCCTGAAAATTTTTAATGAAAAAATTAATCAAAATAAATTCAAGTTTCTAAATGTATATTTTCACAAAGAGATGTGGATGCACCGGGTTCACCTAAATGCGTGTAATGCACACAACTGACAGCATTGTAATGAATTTAGAACTCCCTTAAATGATCTCAATGCCGTACACTAACTAGCATTTGGTATAGTTACTTTCATATGGAAAATACTAAACTTGAGAATATGTATCACAGAGCGTGGGACCAAAGTCAAAGACACAGATAGTTCACCATCAATTACAATTTTTGTAAAAGACAAAACAATAAATACGGTTGAAATAAAACATACTGACCGAAAACCTCTTTTCTTCCTCCAACATTTTATCACCTAATACTTGAATTAATAATTCTTCTGTTTCCGACAACACTGTTGCTAGAAAGGATATTTTAGACCCTGTTTCCTGCATCAACTGATTCGAGTAAATAAAAAAGTATTTTAGTATCAATAAAAGGAAATAATATTAAATAATCTTAATTAAAAGATAATATACTACTTACGTAGCTGTTGACTTTAATTTGGAGTTCAACACTACTTTTATCATGTAAAATCGAGCATAACCGAAGAAGATTATTTTCGTCTTGGGCCATTATTTATTTTGTTTTATCTAGCTCTAAATTTATAAATTACTCTGAATTTCGTGCTTTACAATGCATATCGGAAATTTATTAAGTGATCCATACATTTGAATGAATACCGCTCCTGAAATAAAAAAATATTTCGTCACAAACATGTAATATGTACTTTAGTATACTGAAGAATAGATCATTTGACAGTTAACAAACGTACTCATAAACCATCAGAAACTTTTTTTTAAACTTTGTTGCCAACTCTTAACAACCGGCGTTTGAATAACTTGCATAGGAACAACCTCAACAGTTACTATGAAATCATTATTGATTATAAATTGAAAAACAAGACGACTTAGTATCACGTCACTTGGACGGAGGAAGGCGTTAGTATAAAAAACAGAGTCACAGCATAACACATCACAGAGAAACATCAGTTGTACTCACCGCGTCGCAGGACTAACCAACCGAACGTCACTGCTGTGATCGTCTCCTTACGATCCACCTAACTCACAAATGAGATGTTTTGGGTTAACATTCACTCTTTCTTTTTGATGGTCAATGTGAACTACGATACCAAAAATGTATCCATTAGGAATCCCACGCACCCGCACCACTAACAACTGGGAAGAGACAACACATTAACAACGATTATCAGGTCCCACTCCGCTTCACTACAAGCAGACGACTGAGCCGAAGCGTCGCGCGCGGAGTGGTAGCAAGATAAGAATCGGTGGGGAGCTGGCCAATGGCAATCGATCCACCGCGCCTCTCCATTACGCAACTAGAGGTAGCAGCTCCAAATTTGAATCGATGCGCACATAGAAACGACATATAAGGATTTTGAAATTAATTAATTTGTCGATCTGTGTGGCGGGGAGATGTTAATTACTTTTTTGGTGAAAAAAGAGACTTTAAGCTTAACATTATTTGGTGAATTTTCATACGTTAAATTCCACGGCTTTTGTCAAATTCCATTCTGAGCAATTAACACTCTGAGCAATAACAATTAAAACTAAACTAGTGGTTCCCAAGTAGTTAGGAATATTTCCAATATATATACATATTTTAAAATCATATCATACCCTATTTCTTAGACGCAGTTTCTTTTCATAATTAACTTATTCGGTGTGTTAGGAAGGGTGAAAAAGGCTCCGAGTGGCTTATTAACGGCAGATGCTTAGGAACTCTTAATACCAATTTAATTTATAAAATTATTCAAGGAATAGAAAATAAGTGCCATAATGTTGATCTAGTGGTATTATGTGTGTAGTAACATAAATAAGAAAGAAAGCTTGGAGGTAACATTTTAGCTAAACTAATTTGACTATTAAGTATTGCATTTAATGTTTTAATAAGAAGTACAAAAATGAGCTTGGAGTTGACAGATTTGCGACCGACTCCGAGTCTTAATAACTAACGAATCAAACTTCCTGTAGGTATATGATGTTGCAATGATGTATCTGCGTAATTAAAGAAGGAGACTAAAGAATAGGTCACTTGACCTATAAGAGACGTAGTCATAAGCCATTAGAAATGTTTGTTAACTTTGTGGCCAACTTTTAACAACCGGCGTTTTAATAAATTGAATGCTGAATATTTATCGCTACGTACTATTTTTTTAAATATATTTTTATTTCGTTTAGATATCTCATACCTAATAATTGTGTGCATAAACACTTATTATCGTCAATTTAACTGTCTCGACGGTTTTCTTTTACAACGTGGCTAATTCTAGGGGAAATTTAAACCCATAAACCAACAATCCTTGTAGAACACGATTATTTTTTCTTAAAAGTCACTTATACCTATCACCCTGGAGGCGCGGTAGCCCAGTATTAAGAGCGCTGAGGTATTAACCGAGAGCCCGAGTTCGATCCCGGGTGACGCCTTTGGGCACCCTCAGCTTCACCCAAGCTGCGTGATTTTTCGGGTACCAGGCCATCCTGGAAAATCACAGGCGGTACAGAGGAAGAAACTTACCCCTCTACCCTGTTGTGTGAATTTCACACGCAGTTGGGCTTAGTATTGGGTTTGCTCTACCCTCTCCTACCAAACCAACCTTCGGGTTGATTACTGTAATTGATAAATTACCCTGAAATGTAACTTGCTATCCGATTAAATATACAAAAGATTACAATGATCTCCATTCCTTTGCTTTATAACGCAATACATGTAATAAAATATGAGTTGAGAAAAAATGAAAAGTTATCCTTATTACTTTTCTATCGAATGATCTTTGGGTGGTGTCCATTTCCTCTGCACACCAACACTATATACATATCGTTGCATGATTAGCTACAACAAAGGATTTGTTTTTTTTTCTGACTGCTCTTTGATATGACGATGAGAAGCAGTGATCAAATTCATACGCGACAGACACTTTATAACCCATCTCCTTACGCGAAAGATTATGCGGAAAAAATGAATCGAGTTTTTGGCATTTCATAATTCATCAACATCTTATTATACTATTACATTCGAAACTCCTTTATGGCCTAGTTGTTGTAGATAGACATATGAGAATCATGAAATTTGAATGGAGGAGGACATTACAAGGATCGTTTTGTTTTAAAAATGAAATAACAACGTGAAAATACAGTCATAGGTACAAAGCAAGACTGAAAAGTTCAATACGTGAGAAATGGGGTATTTCAGTGGGAAGTCGAGAGGTAAAATAGTTAATTCAGAAAGAGGTTAATACTTGCGTCTGTTTTTGAAGCGAGGATCTCAATTGGTTGCGTATTTCAAATAGTAAAATTGGAATTCTTACTTTGATCATCATCGAACCTTGTAAATAATATATTGCTATATTTTGGTGGTGCATACGTCTGGTATGGTCAATTTCTAAATAATCTATCCATAGCATGGAGGTGAGAAACCAATTAAATTTCAATCAAATACATGCTTTACATCCGTTATTTATTTTTACTTATCCCTTTCGTTCCTCCTTTCCTGTTAGTCTAGTGGGCAGCATATCTGCCGTCTACCCGTCAAAGCATACAGGTCTGAATAACGCATTGCTCATGGCTACTTTGCCATTATATGATCTTTTTAACTGGCTATCATTGCGAAATTACAGCAGCCATCGGCGTGACAAGTCAAACCAGTACTATGGGTCTCCCTCTACAACTTCACCACCCCGTGGTAGATGCATTATTCCTGTAATAAAGCAATATTTAGGTGACCTTTTTCTACACGAAGTTGATTTTAAACGGTTTAAATTTTAGTAAATTGCACCACAACTTATTTTCAGCCAAATACTCATAAATTACTTACAAGAGAATAGGATACTGCGCAAGTATATCGAAGGGATATACGGATGCATAGATACAAATTAACGTAAAATATCCTATATTTTAGTGAAATGATTTGAAGATCTTCATTGCTGAATTTTAATGGACACAACAACATAAATGAAATAAAACAACATTTTTGAATTTCATCGTTAATTATTAATGTAATTTAAAAATTTATGTTTGACTCCCGAGCTTTGCAGTTATCTATTTACATTTCCTAAAATACCTTATTACGCGGTTGTTTTCCATAAAATGTGGCGAAGCTGTAACAGAGTATTCACCATAACTATCACCAATACCTATTAGCCTTTCATTTCCCTCTTTTTTTCAGGAATTTTTGTGGCTTTTGCTAAAATCCGCAAACAAAATACATACTGGGCGCGGATTAAGCGTCTACCCATTGATCTGTGAGTTATGAATGTCGAGAAGGGGAACATTTGTTTTTTTTGAAAAGTTAAATTAATCCTGTTGATCTTTTATATGCTCTTGAACCTTGTAATTATCTCTCTATCACATTACAGATTTCTGGATCGGTTCGGCCAAATACATCCTCATCGTCGGTCATTGTCTGGGTTCCGGCGATAGAATTAACAATAGAATTAAAAGATGTTTTCACAAAAAAATTGATTTACGAAAGGTACGACCAATTTCATCATTTAGGTGACATATTCAGACAATAATAGATCCTGAAACCCGATTTCCAAAGCATGAAACTAATGATTTGATAGAATTAACATTATGAAATTCACTGACACACTGTCAAGTTCTTGACCAACAAAATGCAAATAAAACAAAGAATAAATGAATATATCATGATAATGATAAATTATGTCAATTAACCAATGACAGGGAATGATTGAATATAGAAAAATAGGGGATAAACGAAAAGGAGGGGCAATCTCCTCTTTAACAGGATTATGCATTGAAATCGTTGGCGAAGCATACCTAATGCACTCTGCTCTGTTTTTGTAATTAAATTTCCATAAGCTTAACTCTCGACTAAATGCTGCAAGAGTGATCATCATTGAAAACGTTTCTCCTACTCAAAGTAGGTACCAAGACCCTTTCTTTTCTCTCAGTTCCCGAACCTCCAATGTTTGTTTCCCTAAAAGATATAATTTAATAATTCTCATGAGCAAAAATTTTTAAATGTCATACTTTTGACCAAGATTATATTTTAAAAATATTTTCGACAAGTTAAAAGGGAATATACGCTTTTTCTATGTCCTCCGCTAGAAGATAGTATTTCTCCTCCTGTGTGTTAGTCCAAGTCCGCAGGCGCTGGGAAAATATTTCATTGCGCCGTGGGCATGGAAGGTTGTGAATCACTGGCCGAGGAGAAGTCGCCGATTGATTACAAATGAACATTTTATGGCACCTTCTCGTCCCAAGTTTTTAATGCGGGCCTCTTACTTTTTTGCAAATTTATGTTTAATCTGTTTTGTTAAATACCCATTAATAATGCTAAAATTTTGAAAAAAAAATAACGGCCATCACAGCCATTTTACTCGTGACCACTTACACATGTAGGTACTTTCCCTTTGTACCTACGCATGAGAACCTCATTGCTTGTTCCTAGTTCGACTGACCACGGCTTTGCCTCATGATCTGAAAAGTATTCAAAATGCTTCTATTTTTACGTCTAAAATCAAGCACCTTCAGCTTGATAAACTGCACTGAAGAATTTATTAATGTTAAGAATTTGTAATGTTAGCACCTATACCTTTTTATGGTATTAACATATCCTAGAAATGAAAGGGTTCTGTTAATAAAACGTCAATGTATATAAGATATATTTTAATGTACATTTAAATATGTACAGGAGGAAGAGTTTGGAGAGGAATCAACCCCATGAACAAAACGATCCTCATCGTGAGAATCTTGCACTTCAAAGGAAGCGATTTATATTATATTAGGAACACTACTGACCTTATAGAAAGAAACAAACACTATTTATGCAATGTAAACAATTCAACCCGTCTTTAACATTCTTTTTGCCTTATAAAATCAAATGTCTTACATTTAATACTGCAGGAACGTCCGTTAAAATTTTAATTTTCCTGAACTCACCATCGGAGCGCAACACAAAACGAAGAGTCCTTTGTTGATTTAATCACTTTAGCGCGAAAGAAGAATGAGAGCTTCCCCAAAACTAAACCAAGTCCAAAAATTTTCATTCTTGCATACATTGTTCTTCCAGTGACCGGAACTAGAAACAACGCCTTGGCATTCATTCTATATAATAGTAGGTACTTCATATTTTTTACGAATTTGTTTAATTGAAAATCGTTCTGAAGGCACACACTCCCTCCACGCAGCTTTTCATTTTATACAATGGCGTGATTCCATCACGCAGTTCTTGTAGCACTTCGCAATCAAGCTTTCCCAATTGCGCTGGAACGAATCCTGCCCGGAGAAAAAGTTGACTACAAAATGGCGCCGTTTTAAGGACATTTGCAAGAGTGGCGTGGTGATCGATGGGCGGCGGGATGCACTTCCTACGACAGCAGCCAATGTCCACCACCACCACGGCCACTACTTTTGCTACGTGGGGTTCGCCACCGAGTTTGCGTTGGCGTCGGCCCTTGCGGGTCTCCCGGCCCTGCTGTTGGCCGAGCCGGGTTGGTTGCTTCCACCGGTCCCTCCGGGCACCCCAGAGCCAGTCGACTTGTCGTGGTCGATGTCCTCGCCCATCAGCTGCCGGTACTTCTTTGCTATCGTCTCCCAGTCGGCCACGTTCTCTATTCTCTGGGCGTTGCTGAAACTGAGCTGCGAACCCAAGGGGCTGAGATGGACCACGCTTAGACCTACAGAGTCTGAAATCAAAAGAACGAGAAAATTATTATCTGAACAAAATATAGACTCGTTGTGGCCGTAAACCAGAAAAGCAGGAAATGTGAAACCTCAAGAAAACTAAGCACGTTTTACTGATCAGTTTGCATTGAATTTCGTTTCTTGCCGTCTCTTATAAGCTAATTACCTTTGTAATGATATTACGTTTAAAAGGATGTTTCAGCTTCCGCTCTATTTCTTTCGCTTATAATTAGCATTAATTAGCATGTTTCAATTACTAGCATTCCTACCATGGCAAGTTACTACCGGCGTGTTGTCAGTAATAGTTAAGATCAAACTTATCACCATGGTTACTGATTCTAAAAAGCTACCTACACGATTTGTATACGCTGGTAACATTTTTCTAGGAATGCAGGTAAGATAAAATATAGGAAGGTTTTACGGGAAAACAACTGAATCAAGAAATGTGATTTCTTTACTACTAACAATGAGTCACAGAACCAATTAGTACCAGGGATAGGATGCTGATTAAGCCATGCATACCCCCTAAACTTTTACTCATACAAGAATAGTTGACCAAGTGTGTAGTTGCTATTGGTGATTTTAATCAAATTTCAGTTTTGATCTGTGCTTAGAAGAATACCAACAAAAAATAAAGCACCAGTAAAGCCAATAATAAATGTTCCAATAAAGCTTTTGGAAGAGAAAAATAAATTCTTCACGTAGCTACAGCAGGAAACAATCATCATAAGCTCTCCCTTCAAGGAGGACTCCAAGGAGTCATCATGAGCTCTACATTTGAAATTAATTTTTTGATTATGCCACTGATGAGAATATAACCTTGAATTTCTAGCAACACGATTTTTATTGACGCAAACATTTTATGACCACAATAAAATAAGATGTGCGTGAGAGATTCGTCATATGTATGGTGGAATTCACAATATACTTTTTCGTTGTGAATTTCCTCGTGTCGCTTAACGATAATATTTTTTTCTGCGATTGTTTTTAACCTTTTTTGAGATTTTATTTTGTTTCTAATCGTCTATGAGATGCACATTTTTCGTATTTCTAATTCGGGTGGCATTTACTAGAGGACGGAAAACAGTATGACAAGAGCAAATGAAAGAGCTAATAGAAATGTTTACTTTGACCTCAGGACTTCTAAGCCGAGGGTGTCGGCGATGTAGATTCATTTTGCAGACTTGCACAGTCCCTGAAAGTTTCAACTAGATTTCTAAGTAAGTTTTTCACGGAAGTATGTTGAATAGCTAACTTTTGGAGACAAAGTTATTGTGATAATTTTTAGCATAGAATTCTGGATAACAAATGGTGAAGTAATTTTTCCGTAGGAACCCAAGATACGGCCAATGGAATCTGAAGACTGCATCTGGATGAGAAATTTTGTCAAAATAAACTTCAATTTTGGGGAAATGTTCTGACTTGAGGATGAATTCTTGAATGGTTATTAATCATAAAGTGGGTATGTATTTTTGAACCCACTTCATTACTCCAAAAGATTTGAAATAACCAATAACCACAAGCCGAAATTTATAACTGCAGGAAATCATTAATTTAATAATGCAAATCATGGGACTGCGGTCTACGTGACTATAGTGAAATTTCGTGCACGTCTTCCACCTTGTGGGAGTGATGGTAAAATCCATAACCTGCCGCAGTCCTATTTGGGGGATGATCCAAATTCAATGGTCTCAGACGTGAATTTGTGGAATTTCTCCTTGCCAAACAAAAAATTATAACTTTTAAGAATTAGAAGATACAGGTACATACGAATATCATCCATAAATACAATCTAGTCTCTGTCTCACCGTGGTAGGTAAATGGTGAAACTACATATTTGAATTGGTCAAATCGTTTATCGGGAAAGTCAGGCGATATTTGGCGCACCAAAAAGGCCGTGAAACTATCGGATGCTAAAGATAAATCCTTTGATTTAATTAGTTTTGATATTCAGCATCATCTAGTTCGAATTATAAGGTAAGATAAACGAAACGAATTTTAGTACATATTTTCTGATTGCAACGCAGGATCAGGATATTTTCCAGACCGAGGTCCGCTTGTTTTCTGCGTGGAACTCAGTCCCTTCGTCCTTGGAATCATCTACCAGAGAATACCAGAATTTAACACCACCTGTTTCCGAATTTGTGAAAACTCAGATTTGGGATGACCCCAAGCGTAAGCTGATGCGATAATTTATAAAATGAAGGATTTTGAGGTCATTGTACCTTCAATCGATTTTCTGATTGATAATACTGAAATTTTCTGATTGATTGATAACAGTTTCAACGGTCTGAAATGATGATTCTAGCCTCTTGAATTGTCTTTCTGAATAATTAAGCTTTGTCGCCGTCGATTGCTTGAAATGGTTTAGTTTATAGTTGGTGGTATCGGCCGTTACTTTTTGGAAACAATGCCTCATAAAATATAAACAAAACTTTGTTTTTCCACAACTTTATTTTTGCACTACCTAGGTTTCGGCTATAAAGTAATCCTCCGTGAGCTACAGCCAGTAGCTAACTGCAGCCTGTAGTTCACCTGAAGATGACTTTATAGTCGAAACCTAGGTAGCGCAAAAATAAAATTGTGGAAAACAAAGTTTTGTTTAACTTTTATATCTGGTCTAGATTGCCACATTTTTCCATCATTAGTTTCATTTTCGGTCAAAATAATTTTTATTCTTTTTTAATATCATCACATTTTAAAACTTCTTGAGGGTGATATGTGCATCGCAACAGTTTATTTTTTTATCAGGGTAAAGTGAATATGCCTTTACCATTTAGGCAATATTTCGATTGAAAATGTTTAAAAAAATTCGAGTTGAATATGATATTTGAAGCAAGATTCTAATGTGTGGAAAGGAATGCGTGCGTGAAATTTCAGAAAAAAATTACTTCTTTTGCCCTGTTTTCGAAACGGACTCACCTTTCGGAGCAACTTGACCCTTCTTCACCTTCGACAGCCATTTTGCACCCATTTTCGTCCTTGCGCTGGATCTGGACCTGGATTGGAGGCCCATCATCTGCACCAGACTGGGTCGCTTTCGGTGGACCACTGTGAAGAAGGAGAGAGAAACGAGGTCGGTTCACAATGTTTTCGATCCCTGTAAACAATGGCTCGTGCCAGCCAGTCAAGGACTCCCCAAGCCTTGGGCCATGACCAACGGCCAGTTATCGATTCCCAAGGACCAATTCCCCTTTCGTGGCTTTGTAGTTAGAAAATATTTCAGCGCTTTCCTCCATGGAAAAAAATACAATGGTCTCAAAATGCGGGAGAGAAATTCCTGACTCGGGGGCACTTCCAATAGCCATCAAGGCTGCAAATAAAAGAGAGTGTCTCTGAAAATCACAATAATACGTTATTTATTTATTTGAAGAAATCAAACCATTAAATTCTCTACGTTATCTGTGTTTGAAATTTTTTATGCCTTAAAATTAATGATGCACAACTTACGACGTGCAATTACACCCAATAACGGCTGTCCCTGAAACTTGCGTATAAATACAATGGGAGGAAGTCCTGATGTTACGTTTACTTTTGAGAAATTTGACGTTGTGCCATAATGGCGATTTTACACCGATGGACCATAAGTATTTGGGTGGTTCCTATTAGAGATATTATGAGGATTATCTGTGCATTTTAATTTTCCAAGATACCTGCAATAATAAGCACAATGCCCAACGTCATTTCTTAATTTCTATGCAATAAATGTAGGAAGTATTCAAAGATTAAAATATACCCAAATCTATGGAACCTACAAATATAATTGAAACTAAAATAATCCCCCGCGTTCCCGGCAGCAGCCGTAGGTGTTATAATTTAAAGTTGAGAAAAAGTAAATGAAATGAACGATCACATTACATCTATGCAGTTATTTGGGTAATAATGGGATAATACATATTTAATTAAATGAATATGCTATAATGAGAATTGAATTACATAAAAATTAAGACTCCTTCGTCAGTAATCACTTATAAAATTCTGTACCACCTATATAGGTACATTTGTGGAAATTATTAAGAAAGGGTAACTTAGACATTATTGCAGAGAAAGGAGGGATACATGTGTAAATAGTAATATTGTTAGAGGAAGATGAAGGGTAATTGAGGGAGGAAGATATATATATATATAATAGTTGATCATCCTATTGCCCGTTACACGTTTTTTTAGCTTTACATGTAGTAACACCCAGGGGGTGAATGTTGACGGGAAAGTCTTGTCCGCCGTTTCCTGGGCTAAGTGCTTGCTGCGCACAAAAAATCGTTTTAAAGCAGAAATGCTATTATACTCCATTTTTAATACTTTCCCTAGGCACTTTGGCTTTATCCATAATCCAATAAAGTGGTAGTTGGAGTTATTTTACTCCAGCAAATATTGGCTCTTGACTCTATTGACCCCTGAACGATGAGGAGAAAATTAAAAATTTACTGAAATAAGTTTGCTACCCATAAAAACGATTCACCGTTTAATCTATAGGTATACGTAGATGTAGTTTACCTAGATGCATCAATAATGAGCTCAATACGCTAGTGGAGTCTCACGTTTCATCGTATCATGAACATCATTCCCAAGAACACTTTGCCATAAGAGAAATTCAAAGGAAGTGTTTTACACCCTTTCATCTCAATATTTTTATTGGACAGTTCTAATTCCATAACATCATCTCAACCAGCATTTAAAATATGAGATGAATGCATCTGAAAGGGATACGTTTAGCTCTAATTAGAGAGCCGAGAGATTTTTTACAAGTACCTACTAATTTTAATTTTTAAAACTCGTCGAAAAATTAAAAGCCGTATTTTTCTATTATCTGCACACATATTGCAAACAGTAGAATTTGCCTACAAAAAATATATGAAAAACAAGTCATGCATTTTTAGAAACAAGTGGCCATAAACTGACCGTAAAAAAACTTGGGATCAAGCTTGATCACCATTGATTGATGCTTCGAGCAGTAACTAACCAATCAAGTGTTTTTTTAAAAGGATCCCCCCACACTGGGTAGAAACCTTAGCTCATTTAATGCAGATTTTGATGGGCGAAAGAAATGGCGTTTAGCATCTGGTGGGGATTGTCTAACGCAGGAAAAAGTAGTAAAATAATAATTCGTTGATACCTTCCCTTCTTATTCCGATTCTCTTCTCGAAGATCTTTAACAAAATAATGAAAAATTGCTTTTCGATAGTTCATAGCCAGCGCTACGAAACAGCCCTTCTAATTTTCTTAATTTCACCAAACATTTAATGCATTTAAAAAATCTAAGCTTCACTTCTTCACGCTCCAATAACAAATGCATGGGAAAAACTACTTCCGTGCCACGGCTTAATTTCCTGTTTCACTTCGAAGGAATTCTATTTTGCGTTGAAGAAGCCCATTCCCTCAAACTACTCTTCTTTGAATTTAGCATTCATTCTGTCCCAACTTTCACAATTTTCGGGATACCTTGTAGGTATTTCGCTCAAAGTTTTACGCTAAAGCCAGAACGACCGGCATAAGTATACGCACGAAAATTTTTACAATCTTCGAACGGAAAAGGGAATTAGAATATCCGGCACCAACTCTTTTCTTTTTTTAGTCAGAGGCATCATGAGAAGGGTAGATCGACATAACAATCCTGACACTAACGGGATAATTAGACCAGCCAAACCAGAGAAGAGATGATATTTTCACCTCTTATATGTAAACGCACAATTCTAAAAGTGAAATAAAAAATAAAATGGTTAAAATTTTGAAAATTCAAAACATATGCGCTATGCTTGTGCGCTTATTTGTTCTGAACAAGGGAATTTAGGCAATAATAAGCAACAGAGTCAATTGGCATTTCGACTCAAAAAGATTTCTTTTGCTGGGTCTGCTCATTTAGCCGTCAGTTGAATGGAAGGAATAGAGAGGTAAAGTTTCCGGACAATTATATAGTAACTACAGGGGAAAAAAATTGATGGCGAATTCTAGAAAGCCTATACTCGCGAAATTAACTACTAAGCCAGGCGAGATGAGACGATTTTCTAGTCCTGGAAGAAACGACGCTTTTAATCTGTTCATGCGGTTGCGGGAGTCATGAAGCTTTCAATATATAAACTTCAACGACTTCTTCCGCCCGTTAAGACGTTATAAGCACTAAAAGAAAAGGGGCGTAAAAGAGAACATCAAGAGGGACAGAACGGAAGCCACTCGGGTGCGGAAACGAAACGATAAAAGTTAACGGCGCAAACTTAAAAACTTGACAAACAGGAAAATACAGCGGAGCTTATCAGTCCATTTCCCTTCAGATGGAGCGAATCTCCTTCATTATTTTCCTTGGGCAAGTGAGCGACAGGGGCCGTAGCGATGAAAAAATGTTTCGATTTGCACAGAAATCGCTGTGCAATAAATTAATTACACATAACTGCATAATAATTAGGTAATTAGACGTTGAAAGAAAAAAAATACGAGAAGGTACACCAATTATAAAATATTCCTTTAACTGTTAAAATTTGCATGCACTCTTAAATCTCTTAAATTTGAAATTCAGATCAATGGTAAATGAACCTAATACACTGTGAATGGTTCGGCTATGATGAAAGGGAAGTATTTATTTATAATTAATATTGTATTAGGCTAAAATTAAAATATGAAGTATATAATATACATATATATATAAATAAAAAAATTAAAAGGAAATTATAAGACATTAATAAACCAAGGCCATTATGAGATTGGGTGTATGCGTGGAATCATTTAAATTGAAAGATTTCGATGTATGGTTGGATTCAGATTTTTAATGACTAAGAAAACGTAGGTGTCAAATTTTACTTTTCTCAACGGAAATTTCTCGTCTTGTATTAAAATATTTTTGAAAATACTGATAATTCTGTACATTGTGACATATGCTTTAGAGAGTTAAAATTATATTTACCTAGTTATAATTGCTTTTCATTCCGTATTGAGCTCAGTGTTTCTACTAGTATTACACCGCGACACATACTAGTCTATCACCTCCAGTCTGATAAGCTTATCAAAAAGGATAAAAGTCAAAGGAGTGAAAAAGAAAGCTTTAATGGCTCAGGAAGGCGTAAGTTACTCGGCAAACAGATAGGAGGGGAAGGCACTCGCCGGAGAAAATATGTAACTCTACGTCGTGTCTCGCTTCGAATAAAAAACACGAGCCAAAGGAGATAATGCCATGCCAAAGAAGTCTAATCAACAACAAAAAGGTTTTGACAGAATGAAAATTTTCGCTTGTCATCTTCGCCTTGATGACAAATCTTTCCTCGAAAAAAATTCAAATCAGACTTTCGATGTTTTACACGTTGGTGAACGAAGTAAGCTTTTTTAATAAGGGATTTTATCAAGGTGCCATTGAAATTATTAATTTTTCTCAATGATAGATTTAAAGATAGATATGCGTGTAGACTGATAGGGTACGTTACAAAAATTCACACAAATACTATAGTACTTTATCTAGGCATGGGAAATTTATTGCGCAGATGATTAATAAAGTGTTTGGACTTGCAAGGAGAATGATTGTAAAGATTTCATAAAAAGAAAGAGTATCTAAGAGTTTTCGCAGACACGATTACTTCTATGTAAATAGATTAGGTTAAAAGATTATTCATTTTAAGTTGACCCGATTGAAGTTTCGATTACTACATATACGATGCCATTGATTGAGTCACATTTCCCAAATGTTCATAGAACTCATGGCGAAATTGATTCCTTAAAAAATGTTAGAAGTGATATACTCTGCCCGCACTAGCTGGCTGCATTGAACATGTATGCCATTAAGTAAACTTTCCATGAGTCAGGGAAAAAATAAGAGAAAACACATTAGAATCAATGACTACTCACAAAATGATTAAAGAGCCGAACAATGACGTCACGAATTTCAGTTGAGAACGCTGAAAAACTATTAATGAAAACTTGGAAATAAAAAAAAAACACGCGTAAACTCACTCGGAGGATTACGGTACCTAGTTTAAAATGGCGGGGGAGTGAGTAAAAGCCCTCGTTATACACGCAGCGCAAGCACCCATATCCTCCCGAGGAAGTTCCGAAAGACGCGCCTTGATTGCTGTTTTGCCCTCGGAGCTGTTCTGAATTCCACATCCCCAATCTCCAATGCAAACATTTTGCCACGGCCGTCGCTGCCGCGCGGGATCCATTTCGGAGCTCCCCTCTCCCGCCGCTTAATCCGACGAGGGGTCCAAACAAAGCAGGAGGCTAGGGCGCAAACAGAGGGAACCAAGATAGCGGCGGAAGTGGAACTTACCTTTCTGGTGGCACGCCCTGAGGAAGTACATGAGCCAAGTGGTGACCAAATTAAGCGGGGATGGCGTGGTCGTCGTCCTGTGCATGTTGCGAATTAGCTTCGCCAAACCGTATTTCCACTCGACGTCGGATTGGGCCTGTTAAGGGGGGGGGGGGGGGGGGGGGGGG
>LYUA01000625.1:73981-90007 GCA_002093875.1 Calopteryx splendens
GAAGTGACATGGTTCAATAAACATAATTTCAGCACGATCCTTCGGGAATCCGACTATAAAGGAATGGTAATAAGTGCTGTGTTACTGAAATGTTTGACGTGAATTTTTCTGTAACGAATTAAAAAAAAAATTCAAACCAATTCGCATGTTGTGACGCAAAGGCACGCATATAAAAGTCACCTGCCAGCTACAACAATTGAATCCAATTCATTGAAATAATGTTTATATGGCGCGTCTTAATGTGCTCATACGTTATTTAGCACATTAATTATTCCAGGAATTTTAAAAGTGGATACAGGGCATAGGGAGTGGTTTATTGAAAACTTTGACAGAAGGCAGTGTGTTGGGTAAGAGAAGTAGGAGAAAGAAAGGGTCACGCATGTTGGACGGAATGAAGGCAAGCAAAAAGTATGCAGAGCTGAGGAATGATATATTTTAGTGTAGGATGTTACGATGCTTAGTGTAGTTGGGTAAGGCCTAGATGTGTATGGTGTAGGTGGTTGGTATCTGTATCCATGAAAAAAATACATATAACTTGTAGAGCAACAATTCCAGAAAAATTGCATACACATTTGTGAAAAAATTTTGAATTCACTTACATATGTACACGACTAGTAATCTGTCTGTTACCGCTTAATAGTGTGAATACGTCCACCATAAATGAATTATTGAATGAATGGAGCTTACGAGCCATGGGAATTCTTATCAGGCCATGATTTTTACTTTCTCTGTTCCATACTAATTGGTATAGAACCTATAACGGTAAAGAATGAGTCAGCGCCTCAAGATTAGTTAGCGACGTGGTGGTTCACTCTTGGACACAGGAAATGCCGAAAGAAGGGACCATAACTCAGGCAGAGCACCATGCTGGATGTCCTTAAAGGGAAATGGCCACGTTCAGTTCTCTTGGCCTTCTCAAGAATCGAATACACGTGCATGCATACACTTAAAACTGAGTAATGATTGAATGGGCATACCCGCGGGATTGAGAGGGGAGGGGTAGGTGGAAGGGATGGATAATTATATTCCTCGGGTATTTCAATGAGGAAAAAAATTATCGTCCTTCCACCGTCAATCGTTCGGCCAAATTATCCCACCCGGGAAGAAATATTTGAATAAGCATGGATGTTCAATGGGGATTTCTCACCTGAATTCTCTGGTAGGTGTCACTCATCATAGCAATGAGAAGGTTGATAAGCACGACCACTGAAACCACCATGTATATCCCGAAGACGAATTTGAAGAGATTCAGCGTCCATTCCGGTTGCTCCTTTTCGACTTTCAAAGAATTGGCATCCGTCATACCGAAGACGGCAAAAAACAGCCGCTCGAAAGCGTTCAGCGGTGACAATCTCACTGGAAAAAGAAGAAATATGTAGTCGATAAAAGGTCTTTAAAACGATTGCATGAGAAGTGTGAAAGTATTTTTGACACTGTGCATTTGATATACATATTATTAACACTTACAGTGAAATAAGAGAGATTTTTATTTATTTACCTACAGCTGAAACCACAATAAATTTTTGCAGGTGCTGACGGCACAAAGCATTATGTCTTGTATACGATGGCATATGAATGACACTCGTACATAAGGGAGACATCTACGATTTCTTCCCGCCATTGCACGGAAATGCTGAAAGATATTAGATAAATGCTCACATGGTCATCCATATTGTCACCATGCCAGAATAGCTACAATCGTACTGACAATTAGGCCCATTGGGGCATTAGGACATTTATCTAATATCTTACAATCGGCAACTATCCATTTTAATTCAAACAGTAAAGAGAGGATTTATGACCCAAAATGATTGACTCTATTGTTTCCAAAAAAAACCACCTTTGATCTTACTCATTGTAAAATCTTCGACAAAAATGGCAATGGATTGGAATCGAACCTTACCTTCAGCGAATATGCCACTGTACGAAATGGCTCTTTTGTTCGCCTTAATCTCCTCAGGAGTCTGGTTCTTAAACGGCTGGTTGAGTGCCACCACGTGCATGGAGAAGCCGAAGATAAAGATGGACAAGACGGCGGCGAACCTGGCGAGATCCTTCATCAAGTCTCCGATGATGATGGCCCATGGTCCGAAGAGGTGATGGAAGGACAAGAAGTCGAGAATTTGGACGCAGGAGAGAAGGAAGGCGATGGCGATGAGTTGGTTCCTCAGGTACATGAGTGTGGGCCAATAGGGGCGAGAGATGAGGGAGAAGAGGCCCATGAGGTGTAGGGCCACGCTGAAGACTCCGAATCCTAGGACGGCCACCTGTGGGAAGAAATGAAACCGCGGAGCGGTCAGCGGTTGACACCACCTTTACCCCTTAGAGTAGCCTAAACTTTCAGGGAGGAGGATAATGGTCCTCTTTCTGTCCATTTGAAACTCTGGTTGAACAAATTATTTTATGCCCAACCCTTATGTCCTTGGCGCACTTGGAGTAGAGTTCTGAGGAGAGTGCTTTCACAGTTAGTAGGCCTTCTAAGTAGGCTTTTAGAGTAGGAATGTGAGAAACACAGCTTTCACGGTGAGAGTGCGAGGTAATTAGATTAATTGAGCGACCAGTGTATTGGCCTCCATTGTAGAGCTACCGGATTCGATTCCCACCGACGAAATGGTCCCTTGGCAACCCACGTATCGAACTTGTGTTCTGTCCTTAAGAAGAAGAGTACATTAAAAGTGCTTCGCCAAGACCATCGGATGATACGTGTCCTTAAGGGGCAAATGCCAGGGTCTATGTATGAGCACATAAAGAAGGGGTCGATCCATAATATTAAATAGGAATATTTAATAGCAGACATTTTTAGCTATCGTGACAAAAGTTCGAGTTTTGGAAAGATCTGCAGCTGGAATATTCAGGCAGAAGATTATCATGGTTAAGAACGACATCTTTCATAATATGCAGTATTTAATTGTTTAATGAGAATGAAATATTCTAAAGAATGATTATTTTTATTTAAAAGATTTGACTAAGGCTTCCTCTTGCTTGATTCTAAATGCGAATTATTCGCATGCGTAAAGGAAAAATCTGACCTAATCTTCAAAATGAGAAATAGTTTGGTCCTAATAATCGGTTCTCTCTAAATTTTCAGTAATATTAAAGTAACTATGGTTTATCTATGGTTGAATGCGAGGAGAGTATACTAATGAACTTTATAAAAGATAATTGTCAACCTTGCTCAGAGTATATTGCACTACCAACGTGAAGCAACATAAAATGTAACTTTCACAGACAATCGTGACCTCTGGAACGTGTAAATAGTGAAAATACCACGACGCCGGCTTTGAATTAGCGGATGAGAAATCTGCCCAACATGAAGCTAACAAAAATTTCACCAGGGGAATAATGGATGGGTAGTGACATTTTGCACTTCCGAGTTACATGGGGACAAATATTCCTTAAGTGGTTTTGGAAAAAAATCTTTGCCAAATGAATTTCGTGGAGTGGAACCGACCGTGGTGACGTAAAACGTGCTTATAAGGCTTCCCAGATGAATCCCCGCAGTCAATTTGCATTATTTATATGGATTTCTTAGGTTATCACCGCGGAATAGGGAAGTCGGGGCAGATGCAGTCTTAGCTTCAGGAGATGCTTCTCGATCCCTCATTGGCCCACAACACTACTTCCAAACATCTCGCGAACGCAAAGTTCGCATTTCCGAACCCAAGACCATGGTGTCGAGTGATGACGTTCAGAGGGGTCGCAGTGGATGCGGTGACTAAGCGATCCGGGCCGCGCAACGAGTGAGGGGATAGATGAGGAAAGGCCGGCCTTAAGCGAGAAAGAAAAGAGTAGGCAATTGACAACACCATCTGAAACAATCGTACTCCAATCTTTTCCCAAATGGGAGGGATGGCCGAAATTGGATCCAATTTTCCAAAAGATGGAACGTGACAGCCAATGATTTCAAAACCTAACAGATTTGTCTCAATTTTCATATAAAAACCTTTAGGAGCTCTGTTATAGGTATTATATAATTGTCACTTGCTCAACCATAAGACCTGCACAACCTGACTGGGTTCTTTGAATCCTTCAATCCGGCCAAGGGAAGGCTGCTGAAGGAGTGAGCAGGCAAGGGGAAGAAACTTGGATGATCTTATAGCATTAAAGAGATTGAAAGACATATTCCCAGCAACCAGAAAAAGTGTGACATTTTATATATTATTTTTTTGGTAAATTTTTCAAAGATTTGCCTTTTATTTTATACACGATATTACTCTTTTTATTGCTCAAGGTAACGCTGAAGTCATGATCCGACACGCCATTACTTTTGCGGAATTAATTGGTACCCACAGCAAAAAGGCTGGTATTCACCGATCTTTTTTGAGTCACGCAAGAAAAATGGCAAATGCAAATGCAGCAAACGACATATGGAACGTATCTGGCAAAATATACCGTTTTGGCAGTCACTTTGGGTGAACATTAAACCTTTTTCTTGAATGACATTTCCACAAACATCATTATTTAAACAGGGCCCAGTTTCAACGAATTTCCCACTTTTTTAGATACACCTTAAGGGTGAGGGCAATCTCTTCGAATCTCCATTGTAGATGTGTTTTCACAATAAAAAGGAGTGTATATAAGTATTAAGTTTGGCTTCCGTTCTATATAGGTAGAGCCGAATGTGAGATCAGTCAATTTCCGAGGGGACGAAAATTCGCAAATTTGTTGGAATTCCAACATATGGCATGCATTCTAGCCCATGAGAAGAACAAAACGACCAATTTAGGAAGAAAATTGATTTAACTCGCAGGGCAATAGGGGAGAAGGTCTCAAATAAAGAGATAGGATCAAATGTTTCGACAAAAGAGGAGGTATGCAAGGTGAAAGCAAGCTATTGGGGCGCAGGAGAATTGGCGTTGATGCCCAGGAAAAAATGAAGGGCTGCATTCAGCATCTCTTTGGAATGAAAGAATGATGATTGAATGAATTACTGAACAATCGATTAAAATACTAGAAATGAGCAAGTGAAGACGCAAGGACACAGGCCAGGTGCAAGGTGTTGAGCACTTGCCTCACAATCAATGAAGTACAAGGTTGGTTTGTACTGAAATTTCGTCTAACCCTAACTAACAGGCATTCCTATTATCTAATAACTGAATGGTATCAGAGTGGAATGGCCAATTACTCACTTAATTTGATAAAAGAAATTGCTCAATAGATGGTAAATTATCAATTCGAGTGATAACTGATTGTGATCGCACAATTTTTTTTCACTTAAGTGACTGCTTGAGTTCGCTTTTAAATTGACATAAATCGATTCCGGATACACACTTTAAACACCATCTCCTGTCATTTAATTATGCATGACTATTCGTTTTGGTAGGTATTTATCAGACATCGCAAATATTTATGAAATTCAACACACAAAATATTACGGGAAACCCTATAATGAAATTATAAGATCTTGAGTATTGAGCAACTAATTTTTTCATTGTGATTTCATAACACGTCACAAAGCTTTTATTAACAGTATCTTGTCCCATCGTTTGTCCTTGTGTCTTAATTAATGATGAAAAGACAATGATAGAAGGATAAAGAGGTAGAAGTTCTCGATTGTGTGTCAGTGAGTTTCATATTTCGAAATCATTAAATATCCGTTTATTCGGAGGCTCTCAAGAAATTAAAGCAAACATTTAATCATCATCCAAAAGGCAAAAGCTCAATATTTTATTTGATGCAACTTGAATAAAGGTTTTTGTGATCGGAGAATGATCCTTTCGTTCTAATATACCGACGGAGTTCGCTTTAATGAATAGGAATGTGAGCACGTTTGTGATATTTAAATTTAATGATAAAAACAAACCATCCGTGAAAGAGGATGTAATGTAATGAATGTAGGTTAGCAGTTAAAAATATACTCCAGATTTGATATACCTAGGTTCCAAGTATCAGTATGCTATGACATTGAAGGAGACCGTTATAAACCATTCTTCTTTGTACTCCTATTTCAGGACAGATTGAAGGCAACTATTTCAAAGCCCACATAATCATTTTTATAAAATGACTAAAAAAGCAATCGTATCTAATTCACGTGTTTTTTTTCGGTGTTTTTACTTGTAATAACATTAAAATGCATTGGAATTCGAGCCAAAAATACGCATTCGGCCTAATCGAAAACAGAAGTAAAAAATCCAAATATTGTTAGTGACGAGAAACTCTTGCAATTTTCCTTTTCATAATGTTTTTATTACTATTTGTTTATTGAAATGATGTAAAGAGCACCGAAATAATAGTAGTAGTGAAAACATTATTTAGTGGAAAGCTGCATGAGTGCTTCCTGTTATTATGGAACAGTTCCACCTCTTCACTCCTGATAACTTATTATAAATTCAAATTATCACTTTCTCCAGCACTCCACTACCTTACCATCTTACACACTCTTCACGAATTGTGAAATCACAATGCGTGAAGGTTAAATCACAATTACAAGTAATTTAAAATCTGCCGAAGGAAAGATCTTCCTCATGTAATTACGCATTTCAGACAGTTCGACGGAGTTGACGGCGCCGCAAAGATATCGGCCATCTCTCGTCATTCCTTTCAATAAGAAATCATCATTCCTTATCTCCTATGTCAAACATCCTGTTAAGCTTCCAATTTTGTAGATAAGTAATATAATTACTTCAAGAAGTGCACACATGGGTGGATCTATCTAAGGTATGTTGAGGGAAGGACTAAATGTACGTTCGTCTCATATTAGGTATAGAATGCCTTTATGGATTAAAAACAAAATAAGTATTTCTGAATTGCAGATTCCTCGGAAAAAGGCAAATTTGGCATCGAAAGTAGCTGATAAATTTGACCAGACACAGGATAAAAGAAAGATAGATATTTTAATCATCACATTAAATCGAAATTAAAATATATGAGACAGGGTTAAAGATTTGAAGGAAACCTTTGGGAAAACTGGACTCAAAACTCTAATAAACTTGGTCAGTTTCAAAACCAATGGTAGGATTTTAGAAATTGTGAATAGTTCAAGATAGAGGGAAGATTAATTTTATGACGTAGTTATGTTGAGTTGAAAAGTATTTAGGTTTAGGGGATTAGGGGAAATTTAAGAACCAGGTTCTTTGTAGATGGCGATGTTCATTCCACCTAAATAAATAAATAACAGAACACTCACTGTTCAAGTACTGTCAAATGAACGAACATTAAAACGATTCTAAACACATATTATTAATATTAATATAATATTAATAATAAAATCACAGTAATCAACCCGAAGGTCGGTTTGATAAGTGAGGTTAGAGCTCACCCAGTACTAAGCCCTGCACAGCGTGTGTAATTCACACATAAGGGTAGGGTGGCCAGTTCCTCTCCCTCTACCGCCTTTGATTTCCCAGGATGACCTGGTACTCGAAAAATGGTACACAGCNNNCGCCTTTGATTTCCCAGGATGACCTGGTACTCGAAAAATGGTACACAGCTTGAGTGAAGCCGAGGGTGCCAAGAGGCGTCACCCGGAATCGAACCCGGGCCCAGGTCAATAGCTCAGGGCAATAACTAACCACAGGACTACCATGTCCCAATATTATAATATTCGAATATTTATAATAACAATAAATATTAATTAAATTATAAATATTCGAGCTACTAATACCTGCAATACCGGGACCATCCTCAGTTTTCTTAAGTCCTGGTGTATGAAATACCTTGCAAACTCAAATTTTTACATTGAGAATTCCGCAAAGTGCCGAATCTATGGTTGATAATACCAAACGGGATTATTAAAATTGAGAGTTTTATTCTTCCAAAATGAACATCACGGGCCTTTAATGCTGTACCCGTCTTTGCCTCCCCATTATTGTTCAGATCAACTATTGTACCCAGAGGATCGATTCGCGGAAGGGGTCGACGCCGTGGCACGAGTCATCTCGTAGTCCACTCCGCGCCCTCACTCACCTTGATCCACCCGAGACCGCTCTTGTCGCTGGGGTTGGTCAGCTCGAAGAGCAGCAGTCCGGAGAGCCAGACCAGCAGCGCCCACTCATACCAGTAAGGGAAGAGGTTCGGCCGGACGACTGGATGCACGGGCGTGATGCCCGCCAGCATGAGCAACAGCATGAGGTATATGTGGGACGTGAGGTAGGACATGAACTTGATGATGGGGACCTTGTTGTACCTGTGGCCGAGCGGCAGGGTGAAGCCGACCCACACGGGCGGGCAGATGAGGAAGAAGACGAAGAGGAGGAGTACGCGCCACGCGGCCCATGTCAAACTGCCACGCCACAGCTCCTGCGAGGGGTTCATGGGACGAAGAAGAAGAGTCAGTCAGTAGTTCCAAGGATGCAAACGTACGTTTCGCAAAAATTCAGCATCGCTGGAGTAGTAGCGAGTTTTGGTGACTTGACTGACGAGTTTGCATCTCACTCTGGAAAACGAGTGATCCTCATTTTTTTCTCGTGACTTTAGATCATAAGATAATAAACACATTATCCTTCTAATTCTTCACCCAGAGGTCATTATTTTTAGCGATTGAGATGATTGTTAGTTTTATTTGACTCCACCGAATGTGAGAGGATTTGAAAATGCGATCGATGCAAATGCATTTGAAACGTCTATTTACGAAAAAAAGGACCGGAGACCAATTTAAAAAAATATGATCCCTTGCAAATATGTGTATCTTAGCTCAACTTTTAGTGAAAATCTGGATGCAAATACTTGAATTAAAACTTAAATATCTCATGCGCCATAAGCTACATTGGTTAGGTTTTTAAAATAATGGCTTACTAAAAATATGAATCTGTTAATGTACTATTTTTATCTCGTACCTATACATATCACAGACTTTCCGAAACACTTTCGCTAAATTCAGCGGATTCAATATGTTTTTGAAACATTAATCTTGGCCCCTAAAGTACAATAACAAAACTTTTGAAGATGTTCTGGCGCGTACCTTTTGGGAATCTTCTTGATGGTGCAAAGAGTTGGTGCGGAAAAAAACTGATCACTTGCTATTTTAGTAGCCTCAGTTGTTTACATGGCTGGTGTTTATTGGTGCCTTCCCACCATGGACGAATATTACACCAAGTAAATTTCAATCAATGACCGTGAGAGTTAATGAATTAATTTAGTCATTTTTTTGGAAACGATTAGAACATTTCTCTTTTTAACTTAGATATTCAAAATGACTGGGTATAAAAGAACGGAAAATACTCATTATGGAATTTATATTAACTCTAGAACAATACAAGAAAAGAAAAAGCGGGGTATAATATTTTAACCATGGGTTTTTTATTTATTATTTCTGAAAATATATATATTTTTTACACTATAATATATGGCCTTACACCGTAAGGCGAAATTCTCCTTAAACTATTCTCCAGCAATTTTTACTCTCAATATGTGTCTAAAAACCTGTATATAACCAAGAGAAGTTTATGGCGGCGCGGCGTTTGAAAAACTTCGCTTCTCTCAGTTTACCATGAAAACACTTAGCGCATTATTGGCCGGTATTTCACTGAAAACCATGAAGCGTTTCGCAAGTTGGAATGCTAGATTCGCATCAATAGCTCCTGGGACACAAAAAAACGAGCAAACCTGTGGAGTGCATTGGAAGAATTGATTGGGGGTAGCGTAGCAATAAAGGGTCATGGCATATAACATTAGCCGATTGAATGCAGCTGTATAGTTTATTTTATTGAATTTTGATTTCATTTTATTGAATTCCATCGAGTGCAACTCTATTATTATTCTATCACACACTTTTATATGGATGAAGGCAAATCACTCAAAAGTCATCTACAAGGGCAGCTCAAAAATAAAATGCATCTTTCGGCAATAATTACTACGTTAAATGAAAAGGCATATACTTGTAAATAGTAAAAATTACTCTACCAATTAAATACAATGAAAAATTCCCACTTGAAACCTCAAGACAAATTTCGTTCATTTCACCATTTTGGAAGTTTCTCTAAAAATTACTTAATTTCTTCATTGGCAAAGGTAATTGAATTAATAAATTTGATAACTTATTCGTTTTTGTGCGGGATGTCCCAAAGAATATTGAAATGTTACTTATTTTTCCATGGTAGGTGGATATGAGCTTCGTTTTTTTAAATATATTCAGTCTATCCCATAATCAGTTCCAAAACAACTTCATTATTGAGAAATAAAAAGAACATATGGCTAAAAATAATCCTTAATGATCATAAATTCGCAATATTAGTGACACAATATATCAGTTCAAAAGCCTCGAATATCGTGGTATCTTTTGAAATCCAACCTTCCACCATCGCCGCGCGCGCGTCAGATACTTTTACTTTTAATATTTCCTTCAACGATCAGTTTTTGCCGTCGTAACAATGCTGGATTGAAACGTCCTGAGAAAGAGCAAACGCAATGGGGCAATACATAAACCCGTCAATCTCATCTAAGCAGATGCTTAAAGTAGTTTCAGCAGAGTGAATATTGGTAGGCACTTACGGATAAACTTTACGGTTCGAAGTTCCCTTATAAGTTCCACAGAACTTAATTAACTGAATAATTTGGAAACCTTAAGATGACCGCTCAGAGTACAAATAAGCATTACGTATTATTATATTATCATTGTATTCTCTTATTTTGGATTGTATTATTTCACTTGGAGGAAATAAAGAGAAGCAACGTGAGAAAGAAAAAGATATTGAATTAGTAGAATTTATGGCATGTTAAAATGTTTGGGCACTTGGTGTGGATAAATATCGATAGTTAAAAAAAATTGTATTGAAAACTATTCCTTACTTCCAAGCTCCTTTGGTTATTAAGTTAGAAAATAATTTAAAACCATAAATTTCCGAAACAATATGAGAATTAATAACAATATCAGAAATTTATTACAATCATATAAACTCATTTTGACAGATTACATAAATATCATACTTTTCTGTTTTGGGCAGTTTCGAGCAAAAGATAATTATATGGCGATCGTAGTACGTTATGATTCTCCACGAGTCTGTGTGACATAGAGTGCTGGGATGCCATCCAAGGGGATAAGTGGAGGCGTGCTCATTTTGTCAACGGGTACCAGATACCATTATTTTTGCAATAAAAGCCGCGCACCTCAAATAACACTGAAAGTCGTGGTAAATTGGAAAAGCCTCGTATTGCTGTTATCCGAGGGGATGAACCCACTTCTGGGGGGTCCATTTCGGAACAAACAATTCCAAGACCCATCGATAGGGCACTCCCTTATTCCGGCACGGACGAGGTGGATTTGAAGGTATTGTCCAGTGCCGTTTCCTTTCTTGGCTACCGTACTTGCGAACAGCTCCCGTACACGAACACTCACATCTCTATCAAATATTTATACATCTTCGTATGCTTGTAAACGAATGCATGTGTGTTTGTATACAAGCTCGGAGTTATGTAAAGGCGTACATGATATTTGTGCATGATCCGGTGGAGGGAAGAATATTTCCCCATTCCCTCCGCCCCATTCTCTACCAGGGAGCCATTATATTTTCGTACCCGCTCGATATCGCAGCTGGAAGCTTGGCTTTACGTCCTCGCCTACCCTCCCGCTGAGAAGTAAAACACCGCCGACACATTGCCTCCCCATGATATAACAAGAATGAAAATGAATGTCGAACGACGCACATTTTTTTCGTTGATCGATCGATGCCTTGTACCTACTCTTGCACAAAAATATACAAGGAAAAAGATAGGAATAAAAGGAAAGAAATGAGTCACATAAACTAAGGGCAAAACCAATGTTCCATAGATGTCTTCACACAAATACGACGCATTTGAACACTGACGAAGGTGGCTGGACCCCCGAAAAGTTTTAACAAGCAAGTACATATACCTACATACGCGCGCACGCACACATTCTCGATACTTACTTTGCCATCAAGGCCACAGTCATACGACTGTAAAACAGGCGGTGGAAGAGATAAAAGTTTTAAAAGAAACTTACGGACGTCTCTGGGCTTGATGGCAGCCTCCTTCGTCAGCAGAAGATTCATATAATTTGAATACATCTATTCATACCTACACGAAAATAAATTTATACATAGGCATGTTTAGGTCGGAGATGGAGGTCGGGTGGAGTTTTTTTTTCTTTCCCTCTCTCTATACACCTCGGAGGTTTTAAATGAGTTTCGAAGAGCTTAAGCGATATTTTCGAAACTTCGATTCCAATCTCGCCCGGTAGATGGAGTTTCTTTCGCCCTGCCCCTTTCAGGCCGTGGCGGCGTGTGGTGGGGTAGGAGGAATTTCAAATCTCGCCGCAGTTTTTTGGAGGATGAGATCACGGTGGTAGATTTTATTCCCGCGATGAAATTCCCTCGTGAGGTGGTGGGACTTGGTGGGGAAGTTGGAAGTGTTTGGCACTGTAGGACTTCCGCAACGGTGTTTTGGTGAACTGGATGCATCTTGTGCCCAAACCGACGGCTAAAATGTTCCTTTGCAGTTTTAACTGAAGTGGGTATGAAGCAATACCGATTTGAGCACACCTAATGACGTCTTCAGTCCATAAAATATCAAGTTACAATTGTCATTTTGAGAGAGAAGTGGGAAATGGAAAAAAAATGTTATGACATGACATGATTCTATTCCTTTTAATGAACAAATAATTTAAGGATAATGCGTACTATTAAGAGTCGTGTAGCCATAACAATGGTTACGATTTACAACTCCTCTCTTCTTATCAACCAAAGACCGCAGACCTGACTATATTAGGCATCGCACTTGGTTTTATTTGAAACTTTCAGAAATTCATAGTAATATTGACTCTATATTTTTAATATTTCACTTTGAATTGCTGAAATGTAATTAGTTTCTCTTGTTTCCCTGTAGAAGAATAATTCGTAGAAAATTGTGTGTTAGATTTTGAACTGGCTATGATCAAATTATAGGTAGTTAATTAGTAATTGGTAGGACCACAAAATATTAATGGAAAAATTAGGTTCAAGAGATTTTAAATTAACTCGAATTTTTTAATAAAGCATTTAACACACAAGTTTACTAACTATATTCTCGTCGACTTAAATTTTCAGGAGAGTTGCAAAATAAGGCTTTGGTTTCTATTATTTAAAATACACAAACATGATTTTTTTACCTGTGATTGGTAGAATTCAATTTAAAATGGCTTTTCATAGTGTCTGCACCCATAAGCTTTTGTTAGTGCTATAATCTTCTCTTTTGAGCAGAAAACAAATATATTTCGATGCATGGAAAAGAAACATTTTTAAATACTGAGCCAGTAGGCCAATTGACTAAATGCACGCATACATGTTAGACCATTTAGACCAAATTACATATTAAAAAAAGAAATATTCCTGTTACATATGGATATATGTTCGATCAACGATTTTAGGATTTTATAACTATTACAAATCAAAAAGATTCATTTTTAGTTTTCTTCCATTAATAAAATATTAACAGTTCCCGAAAAATAATGTAAGTGTGTAAAATATTGAGAAAATTCTTTTAATTTTAGTTCATTAAAATATTCCATTGAGTGGTAACTTATATGAAGCGGATCTTCACGCGTCAGTTCATGTTATTCAAAGCCATTTTATTTCCGAATAAGACCGCTGCACTCTGGTCCCTAGTCCAAAAAAAGGAATAGGAGACACTGGATCGATGGACTGCCTTTGGACGAATGGGAACATTTCCGGACGTCTTTCGGGGGCAGGGGGGGGGGGCGCGGTGGAAAGGTTTCTTGAACCGCAATAATATATAATCCTCCTTTAAGACTTGCTCCATGTCTCGTACAGGATATACGTGGTGATAATCTATAGCAGAAGCGTTTCTACTTTTGCCGGAATGGCCTATAGCGGGTCAAAAACCCGCGATGTTTAGGTTACAAGGCAAGAGCGTTGAGCCAGTCAGACGTGCTACTCCCACGGCTAATACAGACGGTAGCGTAATAGGAGAATACAAAAATAAGGTCTAAGAAATTCCAATATAGGATGTAAGAGCGGTAAAAAGTGAAATGCGATATCAATGATTTCTCCCGGCTACATTTCCCGGCTTCTATTCATCTAGCGCAATAGCAAAATATAGTTTTATTCGAAGCCTTAAAATTAAATGTAAATACTCGTTAGGAGTAAAAATAATTTTGAGAAATGGATTATGTAAACTGAAGAAACAGTATCATCTAATTCATTTAAAAAATATATATTTATTATCCAGACACTATACAGAAAGTATTTAAATACAGGATACAACAATGCTTCGCGATATAACGTAAATACAGACCATTGAACTTCCCTCATAACCACTATTTTTGGAGCCTCAATGTCTCGTTTTATTTTCAAATTTTGCAAACGAATTGAAAGTCAAATTATAGAATCAATTAGTCATTTGATCATTCATGTACCTATGATATGAACTATAACTTTTAATTGAAAATATTATCCATCGGTTCCACCAATGTCTATATTCATTGCCACTAAGCCGATAATCAATTAATTGAGGTATGCATTAATTATTAGTCATTTATTATACCAATCGACCTTCATTATTAAAGTTTTGTTTTTTTGCTTTCAACTAGAAAGTAAATCTAATAAATGATTACGGTTGCTTCCATTAGAGGAAATCAGGCCAGGACATGAGAGACCTGCACCATTCTTCTTTAATCTTAGAGAAAAAGTTTATCCTAATTGATGGCACCGCGATAAGGAGCGAGAAGGAACTATTTTCTTTTCGCGGCCCCAAAAGTGAGCTTCTCTATCTGCAATTCATGCAATGACTGGGGAGTTAAATGGAATTTTTAGAACTCAGTTGGTCTTAAAATTTCAAGAAATTACGCTATCCCTTGATTTATCTCCCCCCCCGCGCAAAGGAATACACTACCTTTTTCGATTATGCCCTCCGTTTTCCGATCCGCAGAATGCACAATATTCAAGACATTTTTTCGGCTCAACCTTTAAAACTAGCATGAAAATAGGTCACTATTTCGCAAGAAAGCGGCGAATAGAAAAACGCTGTGGTTACGGAATGGTAGAATAGGGTTAAGGCGAACCACGAACAACGATAATGACAAAAAGGGAGGGTCAATAACACCGGCTCCCAAACGCTTCATCGCATCGTCTTTTTCGACGTGGTTTTTTTTCCGAAGGCACGTCTCAATTGTTCCCATTTTTATACCCCCCGTACTAACGTCCCGGAGGGCCGACGCGAGAGAATCACCCCTCGTGCCCGATCGCGGATCTACTTGGAGTCTTCTCCCTTCAGAAGGATTTTCCATATCCCTTCCAGAGGTGGACGGCACACAAAACTTAAGGTCCTCCAGAAAAACCCCTCCCCTTCCACTCGCCCCGCTCAACCCCTGGGTGGTTACCACGCACATCCCGTACCTGGAGATATCGCTGGACCACTGTGTGAGCGATGACTTCCTTCTGCTCGTTCTCGATGAGCACGTCCAGGAATTCGATGTTCCTGCGATCGGTGGCGTTTAGGATCCGGCCAGCGGAGTCGGCGCCTGCCGCCAGCGCAAGGAGCTCCGTGGCCATCGTCTCGCACATCTTGCCCGCCGAGACCAAATCCTTGGCTCGCTCTTTTTCCTGGAAGAAAAGGTATGGAAAATAAGATGAGTGGGATACGCGCGAGAGTGGGGTCAAAATGTCTCCTTCCACGTCCTTCCCACCCGGCGACCATTTGATTTATGGAGACCCAATGTTGGCAGTCCCAAATGTAAATGTCTTCAAGGTTTCCTGTTTTACAAAACAAAACACGTGGATAATATGTGGACTTCGCGAATCTTACACACGTAATGAGACGGAATAGCCTGCCTGTTGGCTATACCCTCTTATTACCGTTAGTCTTATGCCTGCTGCACATCCGTTTGGTAAATAATCTCCACCCAGCCAAGTTGACCCCGATGATTGCGAACGCCAGCGAAGCAGTGAAAGCCTCCTTCCAGAGGAAGAGCATCACCAAGAGACCATGTCTCTCACGAGAATGAACCTCCTCCCTTTGGGTTGAACCTTCTAACCCACGTTTCTACAACTGAAATGTCAGCCTCTAAAAAAAGAGGAATTATTTCTTTGAAATTATTGCTTTATATTTTATTTAGGTATTTCATTGATGGCATTT
>LYUA01000625.1:113549-125373 GCA_002093875.1 Calopteryx splendens
AAAATGAAAGGGGGGGGGGATCGGATATAATGCGGCATCCTTCCGTCGTATGGGGCGTTGAACCGTGGACCTGCCTGAGGCGAGGCGATGACCGATCCTCACTCGGTGAAAATATTTCCCATATTTTTTCATCGATAATTTCTTCAATTTCAAGGTGGCGAAGTGCCCACGCGGTTGCAAATGTTCCGTGAAAGTCGTGTAAACTATGGAATTCCCTAAATTGCTGGCGAAGCGCAGTGGCCGATCGTTTTTCCCGCCCGCAGGCGTGTTGTCTGTTCCGTCAGACACACAAAGACGTTCACTGAGACGGGTTCTCAAACCCCGATCTTCAAAGTCGCAACTAAATAAGGCAAAGGTGGGGATCGTTCGCATTAATTGGATTTTTCCTGAAATCTGCTCTGTATTTTTACTGCCGAGGATGATTTTATCGCTCCTCAAGTGACAGGCGAAAATTTTGGTAGAATCAATTCTTCGACCAACCGCTCATCGATGAAATAGACGAAATACGATAACTTAAATTCAAAATCACTTACGGAAACAATCGGTTCTTTAGATGCCCGCTAAATTTCATAGGCGTCAACAAAACTGACTTTTCTTTGAGGTGGTCGATCAGCTGTGAATTCTTGAATAGTTTCGGTCCATGTGAAAATGGTTTCATGAATCTAGACTTCCTGGAGAACATATTTAAAAAATTCCTTGTGACACCAATTACAGCAGGCTAACGACGGTGCCGGTGAATTTTCCCGTTTGCTGGGTGCCAATGGTGCCCGCTCTGTGCCTAGAGAGACCAACATTTGTTTTCTCAGGGCTTAAACCGCGAGAAACTTAAAACCTTCTCTCTTTCCGACTTCATTACCTTCTATTCCTGGGCTTCAAGGGTCCAGGCCGGATTTTGAGTAAGGAGACAATCCCCAAGACTCTATTCTACCGTGATAGGAGAAAGATCCGATGCCGAACGGCACCGTGCTTATCCGCTCTCTATTTCCCAATCTACAGTTACTATTCTTGCATATATAATATCGACGTCACAGCTGAGGATTGGTGCATGACACACATGATTCGCATGAGCGTAAGGGTTAGGTACACAACTGAAATTCTAATTATCTAAATTACAATAATCTCGAGAGGCACACGGTTCTTGTCGGGGCAGGCAAGGTAAGAATATTTGAGCAGCATCATGGCATACCTAGGTGTAGTAAAAGACTAATAAGTAGTATTTAGCGGGGAACGTATTAAAAAAACAACGGGAAAAATCCAGTTCGTCGACGCCATATTCACTAACGCCAACTGATTACACGAGAACATTAGAAAAGCTATTAAATAAAAAAAATGAGAAAAATTTCTTCACTTCTACGTGTGTTGATGAAATGCGAATGTAGCGTTTACAAAATTTCTTCACTTCCACGCGTGTTGATGAAATGTGAATGCAGCGTTTACTTATTGTAGTATATAGACTCGCAGATCACCTAATTTGTGCCCGTGGTTCAAATTTGATTCCCAGCGATTCACGTTGTGCGCCCCTTTCATTATTTGTTTTTTCACATTACTTTTTTTTCTAATGAGCAAGTCCAGGGGAGAGACATTTGCGGAAAATATTGGATAAACCAACGACACTGGGACCTGAGTCCCGGCTTTGAATAGGCAGAAAAATGAAGACGTGAATTCATTCTGTGAAAAAAAGTGAGAGACTGTATTCTCGGAATACACCCAGATACGTTTTTCGCCCTTAGAATTCACATCACTGGTGAAACGGAATTACACGCTCAGTTGGGATCCGATTTGGACGTTAATTGAAAGAGCGCGATGAAGCGATTCATTTTGTGAACGTAGTATTCGGATCAACGCTGCAGAAAACCCTGTACTAACTAAAATCCCTATATGGGAAGAAAGTAGATATGCAATGAAAATTGAAAAAAATAAATGGATAAGAAAACCAAATGATAAATTGACCACGGAAGAATTTCATTTAATAAATGATCAGGATTTCAACAACTTAAATAAAACAAAAATGTCAGCATGAGCTCCAAAAAGCAAAGACTCCGTATCTCATGGTTGCACATATAATTTACGAGCTTTGTTGCATAAAATAATATTTTAACAGGTGGTATTAATCGGGTGGGAAGAAATAAATTTAAAAATAATATCAAAATTGGCTTACGTGCAGTGAAATAAAGTAACTTTGTGCACACCGTGATTAACCCACTCCATCAAGGCCATGTATAATTACAGGAGGAGGTGAATCTGTTTGAAAAAATAAAATGAATAATGATCACGAGGGAAAGCAAATATGTACTACACATGTAAAGATAAACCAAAAAAGGCAATGGTTTTACAAATTGAATCAAGAGAATTTTATTTGAAATAAAATTCAGCAATCGAGAGAGAGTGGCTTGATAATATCCATTAATGACAAGTCACTACATTTTTTTAACTGCTACTTAAACAAAAATATTTTAGGACGCCTTAAATTTCACTCTAATTGAGTTCAAATTGACCGAAGGATCATTCCAATGGGATTGTGAATGAAAAAGTCACTCGGCCATTGGAAAAAAACATATGCGTACTTATCGGTCAGCTGTAAATAATAAAATATAGGCTCGGAAATATCCACGGTTGTCCGTAGAGGTAAGCAGCATGAAATTGATTTAGTGTGGGGAGAGAAAAATAGCGCGCACCTGCTTGTCCGAAGTAGGCTGAGACGTGGAGAGCTGTGACCCCCAGCTTCTTGCTTGAAATCCTCAGAGACTGCGTCGACCGTAGGACTTCCAGGACTGGGCCGTGACCGTTACGGGCTGCCATGTGGACGGCGGTGAAACCGGCCTTCCAGTGGAGAAAATTAGAAGAAAAGAAAGAATTAGGATGCGTTATGGAGAGAGAACATGTTTGGGGAACGGAGACAACACACGTTGACTTCCTTGTTACGCAGGTGACAATTACAGGACATGCAACTTCGAGGACGCTGTTTCACTTCGCATCCTCTCGTGACAGTCACGTGACAACACAGTAACAGGATCGTATCAAGCATTCTTCCTCCAAATTTTACACTCAAGGATGATACAAAATTCACAAGACAAAGTCAAACATAAAGATGAAAAAGTTTCAAAATTTGGGAAATCAATTGAAATTGTGAATTATATTTTAATTGTTTTTAATTCTTCAAGTGTTTCCATATCAAGAACATGAATTCAGCCCAACTGGCGCGATTTGAAAATGAACAGCCAAATTCTCTTCCTACCCAAAGAAAAAAGTTTTTCTGATGAAGAGGTTACACAGCGATGACCTAAATCGTGATTACTAGAATTTCACAGCTCGATTAGCAGATAGTTTACAAAATCTTCCTGGCTTATTCCTGGTCACTTTCGACTCTTCCAAAAGTGGCCCCAGAGGAAGAATTGGCTATTTGGCAATATAGGTTCCTTGCATGAGAACCTTCTGGATTGTTGATGGCACGTAGTACCATGCGTATAGTTAAGCAGGCAAAACTCTATCAGTAGTATTTTTAATACTTTGTCATTAAGTTACAAACCACAAGGTACTACCTCCTACATAAAGGGGAACCTATGGTTGAGGTCTTCGTTAATGCCTAGAAAAGTTACTGGTAGCCCAATAACTATGAAGCAGCTTAAAAGCACACTGTCTGCCTTAGATAATTTTTCATGGAATTTTTGAAAGAGCTTGATACTGATTTAAATTTATTGGGTGCATCGACGGCTGAGTCCAATGTTATTTAAAATATATTCTACTACAACTAATTTGCACTATGAACAGTCTAGCAGAAAAAATAGGCTCATATTTGCCATGTTTCTGGCGTCTGAGCTATCAGCATTGATTTACTAAATAAATGTCTTCCAGTATCACCATCATTTTCTATTCCCATGATCATTGCTTGGGAGTATCCACAACCAATTTCATGTTTTCTGCAAATTTATTTTGCAGCATAGTCATATTGTTTCTAAGTTTCAATTTTCTTGGCACGTGCACATTTGACTGATTTAGATTATGTTATTGCATTTTTTTCCAGAAATATTATTGCCATTTCGCATGCATGACACTGTCTAAACTCTAGCTGATACTGAACATGTAAAAATATAATGAATCAATGTTGCTTTAATGTCTTAAAAGAGGCTTTTTCCTCATTCTCAGACCCAATCATTATCTATTGTAAATTGCTCATTACCGAGGGCAAATAAAATTGAAGGCGGTAATTATTTTTTCATAATTTGGTCAACTTTGAGACAGTTCATAGCTTTCATGTGCACGAACTACGATAGGAGTCTTACATTTGCACCTGTCATTAATGAATGATCATGCAAAGTTTCAAATTCCTGACGCAAAAAAGCCACAGTTGGACTTTTGGCCAGCTTTTTATTCGATTTCATCCCTCTGAGCGGCCTGAAGGGTATTATCTATTTATGCACAAACATGCAAGTGCCAAATGGCCAATGTCTTAATTTTTTGCTGATGCCTTTACTTATTTGGTACGTCACGTTCAACTTACTTTGTCACTTTCTCGAATGGAGTTGCGGCAACGTTACCTAGGTACTTCTGTGAGTGAGTATTACTCATAAACCTTACCTCGATATCAATTTCCATATACCTTTCCGATCACTGTTCCGGAAACCTCAAAAACAGATACTTCCGCTATCATCCCTCCTGGTGGATTATTTTTTCATGAAAATGAACATTCCTTGGACGTGAAGAAAATCTCGCCCACGGATGTGATTTATCGCAATTTCCAATGACTCACTGGACCAGGCTAGTCACAGAGGAGGAGGTCAGGTCTCACCTTGTTCTCGTCGGCGCAGGAGGCCCCGGCCCTCACCAGCACCTTCACCACCTCGGAGTGGCCGCCCTCGGCCGCCAGCTGCAGCGGCGTCGCCTCGTTGATTCGATTCCGCGCCGCGATCACGCCTTGGCGGTCGAACTTCATCAATTCTTCGATGACACGGATCGAACCCTGCATGGCCGCAATGTGGGCGCACGTGCTTCCGTCCTGCGTGAAGAACAAAAGGTTTTGGGTGTAGAAAGAGAGAGCCATAGGTTTCAGCTCAAGCCGGCAGCGAAATTTTTTGTACATGGAAGGATGTGTTGCCATTTCCCCCACCGAGGAGAAATCCTCCTCACCCTCACTCATTAAAAAACTAAACGAGAAGTTTACTACAGTGAACAAATGCCGAGCGACATTTTTTTTTATTTTGGGAGAGATTTTAACAAATTTTAACCATCATATTTTATTGTCATATGCGAGAAATTCACAGTGTAAAAATCATTCCCCTGAACCGGGACCGCCTCGTCCCGGTTCAGGCGAATGATTTTTACACTGTGAATTTCTCACATATGTATGCACAGTCGCGGGTAACTCCGTTTAAGATACTGTCGCGGCATTTCCCGCAGTTTCTTAAATTTCAACCAATTAAACATTTCATTAAAATTTTCTCTTGGGTGTTTTTCCTTCACATATAAAAAATACATTATTGCTACACAAATAATTTGTTTGCTACCTCAATATCACAATGGTGTTTCACTTAAGCCGTTAAGATAGAATTTATTAGAACGACATATTATGATATTAAATAAAAAATACAGTAATTAATGAGAAAGCCTACCTATCCATTTAATGCCGACAGGAAGGCGGCATATGACAGTATTTACACGAATGTCGGATGGTACGGAATCCAGCCATATTCACTTAGACAACGTCTCGAAAAATACTTTAGATTTCTCTTAGGTTAGAGTAGTGTTAACAATCAAATCTCAGAGTAAGTACGTGGAATCGAATAGTTTCATTAAGTGAAGTGGATACTGCCTGCTCGGCCAGCCAAATCAGTTCATCAAAAGATCCCCTGGTTCGTCACCTGGATCAAAAAAATATCTCTGTAGCGACATCAGGTTTTACTTTTTTTAATCCTGTTATTTGTAAAAAAATATCATCTACTCCACACTAACAGATTAAGTTGCGCGAATAGAGTAACTACACATCTCACAAAGAGCTTAAACTGGGTGGAAAGGATTCTATTCACCACGGGAAATTCACAGGATGTGAAGTAATGACGCTCATCCATTTGCCTTTCTAACAGGAAAAAGTAACTAAATAAAATTAGAAAACACTTCGTTTAATTTCCTTAATTGTGGAGTTACGATGTTAGAATAAATAAATTCAACAGGGATGCCAAGTTAGTCAGTGCACGACTGCTTTTTTCCCTATTTAACTCGTTACTATTTGTTTCTCTGTTTTATGCTTTGAAATTTCAAAATTATATGGTTTACTCAGCCAAGAGAGTCTCACATTTTCTGCACATTTCATTTATCACTTACATTGAGTGGCACACAATTGGGTCAAATATATCTGACGGGCCGATCAATGAGGTGGCAAAACGGGTTTATTAACTAGGCGCACCACTCTAATTAAAAACTGCGCCTTCAGGGAGAAGCCAGAGAGGACAAACCATAAAAAACTAATAGACGCTCGGAGGAGAGAGAACTGGTGGGGAGTTCTTTTAAATCCGGAAACTTCAATTTAAATTATGGAAATGGAAAAAGCAGCAGAGTCTATTCTTAAGTTTTCAATCTTACTAATGTTATTTTTGAAATAGGAATGGACGTTCCATAATTTATGTAAAATTTTCCGAGGAGATAAGACTTGTCAAAATGATCAAATCTTCCCTTTATCAATCATTTAAATAATCCATATTTCATAACCATATATCATGTACATTTTCGTAAGACATTATGTTCATTTTCCTATTTAGAGTCAATGTAATATGTTAAATCAACACGAATCAGTTGATATTACCTATTACTCGCAGTTCTCAAATACAACGAATATTTCCAAAGTGGAAAACCTGATGTGAAATAACACCTTCATTTCCATTACGTTCACCTAAAACTCGTAATTTGACCAAAATTCTTTTAAGGACATTCTTAAGAATCATCAAGAAGCGTTCATTAGCGAGGGTGAGTTAGTCAGCCGGAATCCATCGGGTGGGAGGACGGAAGGAAGCCTTCCTTTGGGGGAAATGCCCATTATGTTCGACTGCACTAATAGGTGCCCGCTCTCTCGAGTTGCTTCCGAAGAGAGGAGGAGGACCGTGACTGCAGCAGAGCGGCATGTAGGTGACGGGGGATGAAAGGGAGGAAGGACAAGGCCTGCTCGTGGCGTCACGCGTGTGTCACAGGGCCAGTTGAACAAGAGCGCTGTTGAGACGAGAGCCCAGAGAGGAGGCTGCCTCTCGGGGCTTAATTGAGCGCAAACATTAACGTTCCCCAAAGGGATGCGCGTTACTTCCTCTCTGCAAGCGCTCTCCAGAAGCCTCTTAACTTAGCAAATCTGGAACTACTGTGTGTGTGTGTGTGTGTGTGTGAGTGCGGTGGTGATACCCACTCGTGAACGTGCAATTCAAGTTTTACGATGAGATAACACAGTAGGATCCGCAGGGATATTTACGTAATATCGAAAACAATTGGGCCGGTCGCTTCCCTCTGGTGACGTGAAAGAGGAACCCAGTTAAAAATACGTCTTTCAAAAAATAAAATTGAAATGACATGTGGCAAAATTTTATGAGTATGTTAAAGATTAAATCATGAGATACATAAAAGTATATTTAACGAAACAATTAACTTTATATAAAGTCAACAGTGAAATAAACACAATCCTTCCCAAGAGGTGATAGATTTAATCGAAATTGTTCTGTACATTTTTGATAAAGTCTAACATACACTTTATCAATTTGTGTAATATAGGTAATTCAGAAGAATTCCTCTTCTGCCTGGCCTTATCTCGTACCCCAGCAAATTAGGGGTTCTCTGCCTCTAGCGAAGGTACCTAACTCAATACTATCTGGGAGAGACGGAGTTTCAAAAAATTATTCAAATGGGATTGTATCTTAAGAGAAATACTGAATGAAGGAAAAAAGAAAGGGAGTCAAAGAAAATCAATTCTCATTTCTTATTCGAGGCACGATCTGCCTACATTGGACCATTTTCAGCCACATTCCCTAGAAAAGAATTTCTGCGTAACAACAATTTATGTATTATCTACCGTTGCGGGAGATGAATATTTCAAGGATTCATGGTAATGGAAAACCAATGTATTATAGTGCATTATCGCTGACTTTACTTCACTATTTATGCTGAAAAGAATTCGACCTTTAAAGGAGGACACACTATTGGCAAGGCATGAAGTAGGTAGGTCCAAGAACCAAGGTCCAAGATTTTTTTCAAGACTTTGTCGGTCTTTTTAATATTAATGTGGAGAAATTGTTTCCTTTTCTTCACTCACCATGCTTATGGCCAAAATTCGTTGAAAGTAATTTAATAAACTCAAATACAAAGAACTGGAAAGCACTGGGCGGGGAAAAAATGAACCAAATAAAGTGAAACAGGGGATATCTCACGAATTTCAGAAAGAAAATTTGAATGTACAAATAAAAATACGTAAATGTGTGCTAAAAATACTATAACATATATTGAAAGCGAAAACTAATTCTAGGACCCAGAACAAATAAGATTGAAATTAATTTATCTGAGTAGCTACAGAAGCCCGCTAGTGCTACTAAATACTCAGCAAACAAACTGAAACTAATTACGGAAGGATGTTCAAAGAAATGCCATCCAAGGAACGATAAAATTTGCTAGCTCGAGCCCAGACCCCATTAATTCGCCATTATATCATTGTGTCTACAAAGAAGGTTTCCAAGTACATAACTGGTAGAAGTACAACACTCATGGTACCGTCAAAGTTTGTGCTTTGAAGCCGACTCATTCAAACCCTCTTTTGTTTTTACGGCCAAGTTGCCACAGAATGGCACGAAGGGGATGAATTACCTCTGAGCTTACACCTCGCATAAGAACAATATTTCATCCATTGTGTCTCCTTTTCCCTCTTTCTTCCTCTTTGGTGACACTAAAGCCACGCCTCGCGGAACACGCGAAGGAGCCGAGAGGGGAAAAAAATCGCATTAGCTCTCGCCCCGGAATCTCATTCTTTTTTGAGATCCTTTTAAGACGACGATGACGCCACCACTCCTTCCCGAACTCCCGTCGCAAAGGCTCCCGTCGGAAACTCCGGGCGACAGGGAGAGCGGGGGATCCAGGGAGCGGATGGAATCTCACCTTGGAAGCCGCCAGCACCAAGGAAGGTTGCTGCTGAAGAAAGAGTTGGGCCACTTCGGGGTAGTTGTTCTTAGCTGCAGCGTGGATGGGTTTCTGTCCCTGGTCGTCCGTCGCGTCGATACTCGCGCCAAGTTCCAGAAGGAGTCGACAAACTTCGAGCTGTCCAGCGGCGGATGCTAGGTGCAAAGGAGTTTGCTTCCCCTGAGGAGACACGTGTGAATTATTCATAAAATGTGGCATAATGTACATATTATACGTATTCATATGTTCTCCAGGAATTTCACAGGAATACCTATAAGGGATTCCTCATGTTCCTGCCTAAATTATTGGTGTCATCGCCGTTTGGTGGATGTTCATGTATGACTGCGTGCGTGCATAAACATGCTATTTTTAAATCAATTATTGCCAAAAAGAATAATTAGGTATTAAAAAAATCTAAATAAGATAAAAAATATAAACGGAGGGTTTCAAAACTAAAAACTGATGCACAATAATATAATTGCAAAGAGAGGCAGGTGTATCAATATAAATATTGATAAAGGGAAAAGGAGCAGGGCAAATTTCAAATTAATTACCATTTCCTCCGTTTAAGCAAACTCGAATAATAAAATTCTTTCACAGAATATCTTTTGAAAAGTGATGCCAAAGTGTCCGCATACCTTTCGGAAGTTTTAATTGCCAATGTTGGTAAAAATGTACAATTTTTATATGTATATTCAATATTCAAGATTCACTTATTTCATGATACCATATCATATTGTTGTGACAATACTCTTCCTAGCAAAAAACAGTGGGAAATCAAATAATTTGTGTGTGGTCACCACAAGCTTAAAAAACCTTTTGCTTATAGTATTTTTAATTTTTTTATGAAGTGTTAATCGCACGCACTTTAAGTATGGGAGTAGCAGTGGATGAAGGAAGGCTTATTTTAAAAATTTCCCATGAAATAAATCATCGATTCAATGAATATTCTATTTATTGACGAAGTCAGTGAAGATTATCCATTTCTTCAATCACTTTTCACTACGGTCTGGTGAACTCGAATAGATGCATCGTAAGAAAAATTAATTCTCTTCGCTGACATAAATTCTTAAAAAATGAGTTATCGTTTATTTCAATTGGTCTTCTGGCACCTCGCCAAACGCCATGAATACCCCTTTATCAACGAGTAATTGCACTTTCCTTTGAAGTGTAAAGAGGCATTGACCAGATTATGAATACCTATACATTATCCAAACTTGGCCTATAACATTTAATGAGCGGATGGTACGGAGGATTCTGGTGATAATAAAAAAATGGGTCCAGCCCGCCGTCTCTCCCTATTTGGGACCTTTTGGATGAATGAGGTTGGGAATACAGGGAGGGAATTTAGTAAAGCGAATAGAACTCTGATAAATTCGCTGCGTTTCACTTTGGAAGAGAAGGGTAAGAGGGAAGGAAAACATTATTTTCTTATTCGCAATTGAGGATGAAAAGATGATTATCAAATTCAACCTGGACTTCAACTATAGAAGGATAAATCGACATTACGCCAATGTGAATTATATATCAGCATGGTGATAAGGGAAATTGGAAAGAATTGATATTCATGAGCTCCACGATAGGTAAATACCGTAAAATATCATGAGAAAGATACTTTCGATACCAGTTAAGTCGACAAAGACGACATTTTGAGGATTTCTGGTATGATGAGGAACGAAAGTCTTGATGATCCTCTGAATTCGAGGCTAGGGATTAATCAACAATTTGTACCTCATTGAATCATTTGTGACATTCCACATGGACGATATTCTTACATTTGCTCTTACGATATCGGCTACGCTCATCTGCTTGCCGATATATGAACATTAACACGATAATCGTATACTGAGGGTAAGCGTTGGAATAATTCATAAACCAATCATGAAGGAAGAATTGATTATTCATAAAAGAAAATCACACTTTCCTACTGTTAATAAAATTTTACTGTGACCATGGTTTCAACTTTACTTCGTAATCACCAGGTGAATAATATAGAGGAGTGTCAGCTTATAAACAACTTCTAAAGCAGGCCTTCCACATTATCACGCCTGATTCCACTTTATTGATGAAGGTTGAAAACACTTGACGGAGCATGAACAGATCCGTGGTCCATGAACTTGTAATCCGATGTTTAAAGTACTCGGCGAAAAATAAGGATTTAAGAGGAAAATGAGGACGGAAATGGTATAAGAAGGTAGGCGGAAGACCTTAACCTCCTCTCCAGTCGTGGAAACAATAGACTTGCGAGAACCCGGGGGAAATTTCAACACAATGGCTCACGAAGTGGCGAAAGAGCATCCGGTTAGTGATGGAGGGGAGTCGACTTGAGAGAAGGAGGCGGGAGGTTCAGAGAGAGAGAGAAAGAGACTGATGGGGGCCGTAAGGTGAAAAGATTTTCGAGGAGAAGAGAGATGGTGGTAGTGAGCGGAGAGGACAGGAGTTCAGGAAATTGGAGATGACATTCGACTCGCCGGATAAGCAAAACGTCCAAGTTTCGCGGAAGTTGGAAATGAGACACACAGGCAGGGGTCTTTCAGAGTTGGTAAGGATGTGGAAAAACGGTGGAGGGGGTAGTAGCGGAAGGCTTGGGGTAGGGGAGAGAGAGTGGAAGACTATTGCCTTGTTTCCCGTGGAACAATGAATAAGGTTCGAGGGAGGGGGTGGGAATGGAGTGGTTTGGGGGGGGGGGGGG
>LYUA01000625.1:138465-152931 GCA_002093875.1 Calopteryx splendens
ATATATATATATATATATATATATATATAAATAAATATATATATATGTGTGTATATAGAAAAATAAAAACCTACTTTGAATCCGGAAAAATGACGTGCGGCCTTGATTCCCTGTGATTTGGAGAGCGTTCATCATATGAATTCTTATGCTTAGCCCCTCAATGGGTTTTGAATGAATAGAATTATTCGCATTTTATTACGACTGGTAGCAAAATGCTCATGGGTGTCTAAAATTAAATGGATTACACGTAGCGACATAGGTGCACGTGGGTGCTTGAGCGGAGTAAGATAATGCCTCTCTCCCCAGCTTACACCACTAGACTATCCTCCACCTCACCAACCCCATTCCTCCACCCCCTCCGAGCTGTGTGTACGGAGGCACACGCACCCTTGGGGGCTCCATTGCTTAGCGAAATTAAAAACACCTCTCAAATTCATATTCTAGAGGCCTCGGGAGAGAGGGAGGAGAGACGTGGATAAATTTACGTCCCTTTTCCAAGCATCTCGTGCTCTAAGAACGGAAATATGCATTATGTCTTATTGGTATTCGAAGTGCACGCGACCCATGGCTCATTTTTTTCTATACAAAAATATTTCGAAGAAACACAGCGAAATGGGAAATTTGTACCAATGAGGATCAACTCTTAGCCCGAGGGATTAAAAAAATGGGAGTGAAGTAATTATTTCAAGAAATACAATGGGAATAATTTTTTTTATTGTGCAACTAGCCCTCTAGCTATATAGCCAGGGTTGGGGGAATAATGGTAAGAGGCAGGGGGTAAGGAATGTGGGGGGTTTGTTGGAATTCTTTAAGAATGCTTCTACTGAAAATGCGGATAGGTACATAAATTGCTAGGGGATACAATGCGCGCGATTGAGCGTAAATAATCATATCATTCGCCGATTGATTGCAAACATGAAGAATTTTAATGGCCTATAAACCATTACGGAAATGAAGATATATTACCTTGAAGTTGAATTCATGAAACAACATTTTTTTAAAAGTTTCGCATCATTTCATCACCCGTTTTTCGTTCCTTTTAATAAATGCACGTAGATTATGGAAAAAACAAGCATTTCCCTTGCCAAATAAGTTCTTGACTTAGAGAATCATACCCCAAACTTCGGAATTCCTATGTTTTGGTCGGATCATTCGTGATAACAACAAAAAGAGAATTATGAGCACATTTCAACTGAATGGTGGTCGCAAAAAAGGTCTATAACGTTCTCAGGCAAATGTCCGTCTATAAAATTGACGCTTTTCACGGCAGACGCGTACAACCTGAGAGGCCTTTCTCATTTTTTTTTTGGAAAGCTGCCAGTGATCATTCCACGGCAGGGAACAAAAACCTTGATTTTACCTCAACAAAAAGCACAATGATTACTAATGGTCTAATTAACAATCATAAACTAAATATATGGAATGGATTGGCATATTTCAGTTGCATACGTTCATGAAATATTTCATGTAACACGAGGAAAATACTTTTATTTGCGAAAGGCGAAAGAATTTAAAGCTATTATCAGGATGATACATATATTTATATATATTTTTTTTTGAACGATACAGGAATATAAATCTCAAAAGAGGTAAAAACATTTTTTTTGAATTTCCAAAGCTTCCTTACTGTCCCTTATTCCGCCTCAAATTACAAAATCAAATCAACTCCAGTTTCATAGCAGGGGCTGCCCTAACCAAGCAAAATCCACCGAGAAAACCACTCTCATTTGAATAAGTCCCCGACTAACTTGTCTACAACTCATCCTTAAAACAAACTTCCCACAAACATAGCCCGGCCTTATCACATTAAAGCCGTGGGTAGTCAACTGGTTGATCAGCAATTTAACCTTGACTCGTTTCGTTAACTCTCAGGAGTACTCGCGTTATTTTATTAAATTATAAAATGTACATGTCAAACAGCTGTAAGCCAAACTTTGAAAAAAAAAATTGAAGTCACCCGGCGTACGCACCGATGGGGCGGAGGGGTGTGTTTCATCTCAAGTCATACGAAAGATAAATAAACATTTTATAAAGAGCCCAGTGGGAGGGAATTATAACGCCTCCGTTAATGCAAACTCTCCTCTTCACCTGCTTTTAATACTATTCTCCATTTCAACCAGAAATACCGGTACTACTGCGTGAAGAACAGGGCACGGAGCCAAGTCATTAGAAGAGAGATGGGGAGTGAGTGAGAGACGGAGCAGAGCTGAGGCAAGGAGGAAAGCTCCCCCGCGCCCAACCCCGGCACGAAAAGTTTAATACTTTTCGTCAATTTCCGTAATTTTCACCGAAGAATAGACTTCCCTAATTTTCCGAAGTTTGGCGCGGATTCTAATTGAATGCGAAATAGAGTGCCTTCCATTAAGAAACTTGTCAAGCAAAAAAAATCCAAACACTCGAAATACACTTGCCTAACGAAATTAAGATAAAAAATACATGCATGATTTCTACAGGGTATGAGAGGGTGAGGCAAACTTTAAAAAAGTTCATTTTCGTAAAAGATAAAAACTCTTTTTTCAACAGTTTTTATTCATAGTATTTATGATAAAAATTGTGGAGAAATCAAGTGTTTTTATCTTTTATGGTGAAGCGTTTCCCACGAGTGACGGACGATGACACCAACTATGGTCCACTTTCGTTTGAACCCCAAATAAATGAATGCATAGGTTGATGAAAAACATTGGACCACAAGAAATAAATACACTAACGGCTTCTGAAACACACTACACATGAAAGCACTGCACGCTTACGCCTAGGGGCGCCCTGCAGGGGAGCGCAAAATGAGCTGCCCATCATCGATCCACCTTCTTGCGGCAGGCTGCGGGGCATTGCGTAATGCAGATGAAGCTAACGTAATTTCGTGAATATCACGCTCCAGTTCGACCCCGCAATATAATAAAAACTGGGATATTAGTAATGGCCACACAGCTTGCAACGTTTCGCAGTAAGGTAACGTCCATAGATAGGACGATCGTTATCGAATGAGTAAGGGCGTAACGTGACATCCAAGCAGAACCGATTTTATCGTTACCGAACAAACCTACTAGTACTTCTCCTCGAACATACCTACTACTAGCTCATAGTTATGTAGGCGTTCACGTAAAAAAAATGGGAGCCTATGTCATATAGTGATATGACAACTTTCACAAATCATACGTAAAAATGTAGTTTTTATTGGAAAAGAAGGATCATTTTCCTCATCTAGACCATGAGAAAATACTGTTCCTAAGTGCATCTGGATTTATGAGCAGCATTTAATTTCTCTAACAAAGTTTTAGATGGGCACACCAATGCCGGATGTACCTTTAGAAGTAACCTTATTTTCTTAAACCAATGGGAATAATAATTTTCAAGGACATTTTTCTGGTTAGGCTATATTATATAAGACATTCTCCTAACAGTGATGGAAAATTGAAATACCTATATACTTTCAACGAATTCTTGCGACATGCAAACCCATTGTATAAAAACAATACCTAATGTCTTCTCGCACAGATCCGAAATATTAATATTAGATTCCCCTGGAAGCAACATGCCAAAAGATAATATATGCAAAACAAAAGGAGCCTCTGAAAATTTCGATCGTTTTACTGAAAGGTAAACGATGAAAGAGTTCCTTAATAAGATAAACCTTGAGAAGAAAGACTTTATGGAGTCCCAATGTGGTAGTGTAACTCATTCGACTATATAAAAAGGGAAAAAAGGATCGAAAATAAGGCAACGCAAAAGGAGGATTCTACATAGGTCATGGGTTGTACTGTGTACTGTGCTACACATACACCTTTTTAGGAATTTACGATACATCGTCAAGGATATGAGGATAAAAAGACGAAATCTAACGAATAAATACTTGACGACTGAAAGCTGAGAATCGCCGCATTACTTGACTTAAATATCGCCAGAGTTACGTTACTAAATGTCTTGAACCGTAATAAATATGGTACATACACGAACCTAATTGAGGTTAATGGGTATAGGGATACAGGACTAAAAACCCTTTAATAGTGGAAGTAAGCTATTTTTAAACCTCTTAATAGACGGGTCGTATCTAACTTAAGGACAATTTTTGCCGAGGTGGGAGCACTAGAACTTGTTCAAAATATCTCCTTTTCATCCATCGCGCAGTTATGCAAACCAAGGCTGGTTTGAAAGGGTTCTGTCTGAGAAGGAGATAGCCACCTTCCTGCCCTGAGAGTAGGGAAAGTTCTATCCCACCCATTAAATCCCTCCTCTAATTTTCCACTCATTTATGCATGTCTATCTGACTCCAAAATTGTACTCGCGGGGAACTAGCAAAGCTCACTCGAATCATTCCGAAAAAACTCCGCTCGATCAAATATCAAAGGGGAGACGGGCGTGAATCAGGAGGGGGGCATGGGAAGAGGCATGGGGGAGGACAGTGAGTTGTGGTGGGGGGAGCGGAGGAAGAGAGACGCGTGGGTGCATTAATGGACATTCGCATGCAGCCACTCTCAAAGGTTTGTGGCCAAGCGGTGTCCCAAAGTAATGGCGTGAGGCATTTGAGGATTTGAGAAGGAAGGTGAGCATAAATTAATTCAACAAAAGTACGCGTAAATAACGATACATTTAAAAAAATGATAAATAATAGTGAGAGAACAGTTTGAAAGGCCTGTGCTAATATTAATATATCTCATAGGAATTAAGATTGATTTGGGTTTTATTATTTCTGAAGTCGATTTCAGAACTGTAAAAAAATATTTCTATAGCCATAATTTTAATGGAATTCAGGTTATGGGTTAATTTACTGGACAAAATACATGAAAATATGTCCTTAAAATGTCATCGGAGAAGCAAGGAACTTTGTAACGTAAGTTTTGAAATCAATATTCCGGTCACCGTTTCAAATAGTAATATCTCCAGAGAGATGAGGAAGTGAGGGTGCACGGAAAATTTGACGAATGCCAGATGATTACAAAGTAATAGAAGAGAGGAGGACACAAGGTGTAAGACACAGGAAGGGATCCTATTGGAAGGAAATCATTCTAGAATTTCCCTAGACGTTTGAAATAACAGAATACAGAATCAGCACTGAGGAAGACAGAAAAGAAGTAGTCATCTCATTGCCTTAACGTGATACATTAGAACGAAAAAAGAAAGAGACAACTCATCAGAATTATTTTTTATCAGATAAAATTTGCTCATAATCTTCAAATGGCTTGAATGATAATGGCATTTGACGAAAAAATGAATCATTCCACTACTACTAGTTAACATATACATACCTATTTATACATACCATACCTATTATAATATGATGAAATAATATAATTCACATTATAGTAAAAGTAATGGGGATGAGGCAAAAACAATACTAAATTTCCCCGAATTAATGAGCATAATTTACTTCCGACTGAGTTGAATTTCACGTTGGATAGTGAGTTACTATTTAAAAATGTGACAATGGTTCTAATAACATCATTTGCTAATTGTAAATGTCTGCTGGTGGAATAAAAAGTACCTACTTAATCATGATGATTTGATTTAATGAAGAGAGAACGAGAGAGGAGATAAAACATTTATAAATGAAGAATCGTATTTAACCACCTTTATACATTTCGAGGAGAAGTTACTGTTAATACCTAAGCATGTTTTTTCGCACAAATGCTTACTTGAATTATTCTACTCTGAATTCTTTTGAATTTTTGAACTCTTGAATTATTTTGTATTCTGAAAAACATTAATAAAAGAGCAGTTGTAAAAACAGATGGTCATGAGCACAAAAGAATCCGTGAGAAAAGGAATTGGAAGAGGCTAGAGTAATGAAAACGAAATAATCACTGTTTACTGGGTTGAAAGGCAATTGCTGCCGTTGCTGATGTGCCTGTATATGTCGTTAATCTTCGCTTTACGTTGTTACAGGAAAGGTATTCCAGCTATTGCCATCTGATGACTCATAGGTGCATGATGTTTTGGTTCCCCATTATTACCAAATGTTGAATAAAGTGAAACTGTATATTAAAATGTCCGTCAAAGCCAATATTACAATTATCCAATGAATTCTTCTTGATTTAATTTTGAAAGATTAAATTGATATTATTTTTTACTTTGTTTGTAACTAAAAAGACTTGGAGAGACTATATGCGCATTAAATATTACTAACGTAGAGCTTAGTTTTAAAACAATCGACAAACACATAAATGCATTTAAATAAAAATACTTTTGTTTGTAAAAAAAAAATTCATTGATTCATTTTCTGTTTTTTTTACAAGACGTTACATCACACTCGAAGGAACATGGAACCTTGATGAATAGGACATGATTGAGGGTTAGTTTTTTACCAATTCTGTTCGAGCAGAGAGTCCAGAAAAAGAAAAGAATTGGGAAAGGAGAGGGATTGAGCGAGAAATGGAAGGAAAAAAAAGCAAAAGAGAAGGGGGAAAACAGGAGAAGGAAGCAAGAGACAAAAGCAATCGACCAAAGCGAATTCCACCCTTGGCTCTGGAATGGAAGGCGCAGGGAAGGTTGAAAAGTGGGAGTGGGGATAGATCGCTAGCCCGTTGGGGAGGAGGAGGGCGTGTGGATGGACGGCGCAAAGCCAAGTGAAGGGAGAGGGTCATCTAAGCGGAAGAACCGTCCTTCCCCTCGTGAGCGATAAACTTGAGTATCAGGGAGCAAAGCTTAGGAGGGGCGACCTTTCGCCCCTCATGCTTTTCCATTTCCTGCTGAAAGCATAAAAAGGCAACTACGTTGTTATTTTTTTCAATCACAGCTTAAGACTATGAGGTAAGAACACATGAAGAATGTGCCAAACGGAAAAATCCACTCCAAGTGGGGAAAATACGAGCGAGAAGTGCATTTCACGCGAGCGTTATGGGCGTGCTCTCGATTTTCTCTAGCACCCATGGGAAGGTGTCATTATAAGAGTTAAAGGTTTAAAAAAAATTGAAATTCTCACTGGAACGAGTGTGACATTCCTCACTTCCAGATCTTTCATGCTGAGTACGTTGATACTCAACACTTGAGCATATCTACTTTAATTGTTTATATTTGCCTCGACGAGCTGATTAGGTTCTGACTAAGAAGGGAGCGCGAAGCGGAAGGGGAGCGGATATTTTTGCAAGAGATGCAGAGGACTAGGGAAGATTCAACAGAATGGAATTGGTGGGCGGCTGCGGAAAGGATGGATGATTGATGAGTGGGAGAAGGGGGAGAGGAATATTTTGACTCGAACGGCGGTGACGGAGTGGATCCGGACACTCATTCTGTATCACACTCCGTAATTCATTCCCCAAGTTGCCACGCAGCTGCAAGAAATTCCACGCTGATGAAGTAGAGAAATGAAAGTGTCTTTCACGTAAAAAAAATATTTCTACCTCCACAACTTTAGAGAGAACTTTAAATTCCCGTAAGGAAATAAGGATATCCAACGTCTAGAAAAATCAACACCAGCCCCTTGACGCTGCATCGATTTGATTGCAGTGGAATTATCTCAGTCGCTAAAATAGATGGTATTCAATCAGCTTTGTGCTCGTGTCACTCTTCCAATAAAAGTACTATTTAGGGAGAGAAAGAAATGCCGAATGAAACATGAATGCATAGATTCGGTTACGGTAATTACCCCAAAGAAAAATAACGACGCTATTTCAGGTCATTTGAGTCCCTAATAGGTTTAACGTGGCCTTACCTAAAGTATGCCAATTCCACCAAATCATGCGTATAACAAATGGCTCATATTCCACCAGATTTTCGCAACAACCTTTCTATTATGGGGTTACATTTTATCGTTAATGCCAAAAACCAAATTGGAAAAACTTTTTATAGCAACTATGCAGAAATAATTATGGAACCTTTGGCCATTTTCTATCGGCTTACGCACTATATAACCCGTGGTGCCCTGGGAATTTCATCGCGCTCAAAAAAAAATGTTTTTCCGCCGGCAGTTCATTTTCCTCCGGAGAGAAACGGCGAAAAGGGTGAAAGGAATGCAAGACAACATGATTGTGGGATAGTAGGAGGGGTCGAATGAGTTTCGAGAGTGAAAATCATTTCAGAGAGAGAAAGAGAGGCAAAATATTTTTTTAGAGTGGAGAGCACGAAAATGAGGAGATGGCTGGAGAGCTTGGAAATAATTAAAAACTCATTGCCAACCTTAAATTTGTATGACCGGAAGCCACGGGGAATGTGTTGCATCGATGCAAGGGAGAAAGATTGTGTGGATTTGAGTTTTCTTCTAACGATTTAGCTTAACTCATTAGAAATACCCTACATTACTGCACTTGCAAATAGGGCATCTTATGTCAACGTAAGTTTTAGAGTTGGTTGGTTTAGAACACAAATCAGTAAAGAACTTCATAATTCACCATGGGATCACATACCGTTTGTGAAATGGAGTACCTAGCTAACTACCAACTGGTAACTAGCACATGGAGGAAGGAAAAAATCCTAGAGGTAAGGTTAAAATTATACAATCACGTGTTGTGCTTATAAGCTGAAACAAACATAACTAACATTGGAATTGGAAGAGTTTTCCATTTGGAAATAATTCTGTGTCCGGATTTTGACTGTAGTCTACGTTTACTTTAAAATCTCCATCGACCAAGAGAAAAGCAACGCGCTGCATCATAAGGAGAACTTGGGAGTTGCTTTCCAATTCCTTCACACTGAAAGTGGCAGCAGTACTCGGGTTTTGGCATTATGCACACACAAAAAAATTGAAAGGCTAGAGGAAACTTGATATTTGTACAGTGTTTTGTAAACATTTAATCTCCTAACCACGTGCAAAACCGGCTTCGTTTACCTGCTATTAAAAGTAGCCATATACTCCAGATATAACTCTTACAGAAACCGTTGAAGTACAGGAAAGAGTCTGGGATTAGGCTTCCCTTTTGTTTTATCTTTCTGAAAGGGTCGGATGGCTAGGATGGTGGCTTATGCCTGGGACTCGAAATCCGCGCTGGAATGAGGAATGCGAGGTGAGGCGCCTGTGTTTTAGAGAGAGGGGAGGAAGCGAATGAAAATTTCGAGAAAAATTTATAATCGCTTTGGAATTGACTTTGGCATAAAAACACAAAGGATTGGTTAGACAAAGGAAGGAAATGGTGGAGAGGGAAAAAACATGAAAGGAGTTCAAATTGGAGTAGCAATGATTTTAAAAATTGAAGACAGAGGAGAGAGAGAACTTTTATCGCCCCGAGAAGTTAATTCACATGGATTCCCACACTCAAGTCATAATCGATGATTCTCAAAGCATAGAGAACGATTGATTTGCCAACCAATTGCATGAGAATTATGCCCACAGCTGTCCAAAATTTGGTCGCAGCATAGCGATGTGAAACAAAAATTAACAAATGACATGGATATCCAATGGAGGCATAAGTTTTGGAGGAAGGAGGGGCACACCCCTTACTAAGTCAATACGGTCTTCAAAACTCATTAAATTAACCCTTTTCTACTTATCGTCAAATTTAAAACTCAAGAGATATTTCAAATATTCGTGACAATGAAGGATTTGATGTTTTCCCGGCGTATGCTCTGGGTGAAGAAGTTCTCTCGGGTTCTCTACCAGGTTAGGTATTTCGTTGCCGACGTTTCCCGCGAGAATTTAACATTTTAGTGACAACTCAATTAAAAATTCTCCATCTCATGCTTGATATAAAATACATTCAATGAAAACCAGCTGCGTGAGGAATTATGCTCCACTAATTTTTTTCTAGAAAACTGAACGTTAACCTGGTCGTAACCATGGCGAGTAAATGCCGATGGCATTCAAGAAAATGCAATTATTTGTAGGAAAAATAATTGTTAAATAGGAAATGGGAGCAAACCATCCAAGACTGAGGAAGCACACCTATGCTATAAAAGGGAGTATGAGGACGGATATTCTTTTACTTTGTCACAATTTAGTATTAAAGGAGATCCATTCGCGAAGGGAAATACTGAGTCAATTGCCCAGCTGGAAGGGATATTATTATTTTTCCAATGCGCGGGTCAGTTGTGAAACAACGATGCTCAGTCATTACGTTTGTCTTCATTAATTTATTTATATCAATGTCAATTAATATCAGTCTATACTTTTAATTGATAATTAAGTTTAGTTTTAAATTAGATATTTCAAAAGGGTGGAGAAAACAACGTGGTGGTCACATTAAATTTTTTTTGGAAAATGTGGAATCTTAAACCAGGGGAGATGGCATGGGAGACGGGGCGTACCCCAGGACGATAGGCTAGGCGCGGCCCGTCAAGTAAACTACCCAGTGCTCCTCGCGCTCTGCGAAGAATAATCCCCTCCCTGACTTCCCGACTCCCTTAGGCTCCCATAACATCACCACCGCCAAGGCCATCGATTTTCGTGGTGCAAGTCCCACCTCTGCCAGTGAGGAAGGGTTGGTTTGGGCGGGGCGTGCGGACGAGGGGTGCGGGGGAGCACGGAGGGGGGGAGAGGACGGGGATGCTGCTCTTGCGTGGGGCGGCGGAAATAAAAGGAGTGGGCGAGGATAGGAAGGAGTGGGGGAGGAGGGTTGCAGGATTTGGGGCGAGGATGGGAGAGAACGGAGCCGGAAGCGTTTTTCGAGAGAGATGAGGAGTGGGGGAGGTTTGAGTAGGGTTTAAGCAGGAGGAGGGCGGCGGGGGGGGGGGGGGGNGAGTGGCGTAGATGATAGCTGGGGGGATGATGCAAGGAGATGAGACCGGGGGAGAGACGAAAAAACTGCGACCGACGAGATATGAGACGGGCGGGAGAGGAGACGGGGATAATCTTAGTCGCGCTCAACCATCGATTCCGGATCAAAACACTAGTCCGGCGATTAGAATAATTAGTAAAGGAGTGCACCTTATTATCTTCCACTGCCCCTGACTTCGCTAACCTACAGGTAGATAGCTACAGGTAATGGACGAGCACCTCAACTGACTGCGTGGGCATAAAAGTCAGAGGATCAAGTGAAATTCCTTAAATGTCGCACCAAAGATGAGGAAAACAGGTTCTAAACATCCGTTAAAAATATTAAAGTCATAAAACGAATATTATGGAAATAGTAGATGAATAGATTAAGGAGAGTCTCTCTTTCTTTAAGTATACCTAGCATTTCCTATAGTCTTCGGACCGCAACGACGGATGATATATTCTATGGTGGAAATAAATTCATGGGAAAGGCCGCCATGCTTGTCAAAATTACCATGAACGATAGGAAATTGCCAATTTATTTGATTGCCAAGAAACAATTACATTAGCCCATAAGAGATACATACTATACGGTTAACATTAGATTTGGCAAATATTACGACGCAATACATGAATCTTAAAATCCCAGAACATTATCGTAAATAATTGTACAAATTTGCTTGATGGGGATCCACTGTAGTATAACTTAATATCGCATTGTCGTATTATCGATATTTGATCAGGCTATTTAGTATTTTTCTGAAGATAAAAATACTTATATATTGGCTCTCATTTAGCTCGGTTTATCCGGGTTCCAGCTCCAGGAATTGCATGCCAAATAAATTGTGCAAAAACTAGAACAATAAATTCCCTACGTCTGTTCTCCTGAAATCAAAACTCGACTCCTATAATAACATTAAACCAAGTGGGCTAGCGATGAAGCTCATGTTAAAAATTAATCTTTTCAAAAGCCTTTACTGCGAATCAAAGAATCATAAACACTATACTAGACCTAAAAACTTCGATGGATGATAATTCAACCCCGTCACTGTGACAGACTATAAATAAACACGTATCGTTTCGCAATTTCATTCATTATGAATGTTGTACCTTCCATTCAGAGATATTTCCGGGTATTTTTACTACCATACTTTTCATTAACTTTATTTATGATTTATCTACATGAGTTTTATAACTCATGAATAAAATAATGACGACAGATACTGAGCTTCGTAAACATGAAAAAAAAGTATTCAAACTCGTTTTTATTAAGGTTGATATTTTTCTTAATTTTTTATTGGTAACTTAATAGCAATCACTCGATGCAATAATTAAACAGTCCGAGAAATGATAATTTCAGCTAGAAAAATTTGTTCCCGTGACACACAAATCGTATGGAAAAATAATCCTTGACACACTGAATTATATTTCTCGCCACATTGTGCATCGCTCACGAGGTATACGATTTGGCGATATTCAAGTTGGCACTTAGGATCCAGATTGAAAAATAATAGCTTCCCGCTTTGGAGGCGGTGCTTTGAAAATGATAACACTATTGTTTCATCGATGAAAAGGGTCGGAAAGGAAAGGAAACACATTATTTTATTTTTTTCAAACGTATACAATCCGTTATATTAAAATAATAATTAACGAAGCATTTATGAAGCTCAAAAAAAAGTTAACTGCAGTTATTCTGACATTAAATTCAGTCATACACATTTACTGTGGAGAGATATGTGACAAAATATGCGTGGTCTATGTTTTCCATTCATTATTTCTCTTTCTATGATGAATATTATTTCTAAGTGATCGGAGACACAAATAGAATTTTACGGGGAACACGGTTACAACGGTGATATTTTGGTTGTAAAACCTGGCCAACGACGCTAAAAAAGATCTCTCATAACAAGAAGCTCACTGCCAAGCATGCCTCAGCGGGTGCTTAAATGCCAAGGCTACTCGCCAAACTCGATGAGAGGCCACTGCAGTTTACTCCACTACTACACACCATTACAGACCCATATATAGACCCGCATGTGCACAGATAATTTGTACCAGTCTAGAATTCATTATGCATGATAGTAAAACATCCCTTGACCCAAGGAAATCTACAACTGTTCGCTACACGAAATGAATAAACATGAGCATATGCTGTAACGCGCAAAAAAATTAAGGAGAAAAAAGAATTACTCTTTCAACTAATCAGCATAAATTGCTCGAAGGAAATATTTTACACACATATTTTCCATGATTTGGTGAACCAAGCAATATCAGTGAAAATTAAATCAGTTAAATTTTTGAAGGAGACATGGAAAAAGAGATAATTAATGATAAATAAGGTTCGAAAGTAAGTATATGCTGATTAAATGGATTGTTATAAAAAGCGTACACCTTTTTGCACGAAGTATATGGTGGTTTTGCAGTTTAAGTTATAAAATTAATCTATACTGTACGCGCAGAGTCTGATTAATGCAGTGACAACTTTTGTTAAAAATAAATAAAATTTATTAAATTGATAAGTAAAAATTAGAGAGTGTGAACCTTTGCATAATAATATCATGTACTCCCGTTCAAACAGAATTAAGGTGTGGGATGAAGGGAAATAAATGAGAGAAAATGAAAAATAGGCCAGGAGGTCCATTGATTGTCTAATGTTCTCTCTGTTTCAACATTTTTTTACTGCAACCCAATAATGACATAAGGAGAACCAACTTTTGTACTCAAAACATGAAGCATTTTCTCTTGACTCACGACAAAACTATAAGAAGGTTCATAGCTACATTCAAATAGTCACGGCACGGCGCGCGAGATAACTGAATGCAAACACAATGAAAGCACGAAATATACTGAAAAAGCGGATTTGGAAATGATAGCAGAAGAAACGAAAAGTAATTTTTCTTTAAATTTCCGCGAAAGGTAATAATATATACAATAGCATTAAATGATTATCATATGGAAGCGGAAGAAAACGATGCACTATAACATGATTCACTTAACGAATTTAAATGCTTCATAGGAATAAACAGACTATATATTTCATCTTGACAAAGTGACTGAGCATTTCCTATGACAAGATGTTCGAGAGAAATCAAGAGAGAACATAAAAATACCGAATGAAAGAGCAAATGAAATAGGAATCAACTAATAAAGGGTTTTTGGAATAGAAAAAGCTCATGTTCTCAAAAGGAGAAAGAATCAAGTAAATCAGGTGACTTGTATTTTTAGAGGAAAGAGCATGCGATTTGCACATCAAAGGAAGAAAAGGATCGTTTTTCGTGGGGGAAGATGACCACTTCTGAAAGATGAAGAAGGCAAAATTGAGATGGAGTAGGAGATTGTTTGTGTACCGGAGGAGTCCCGGCGCACAAAAGTGGAGTAACCGAATGCAGCGGCGCTTGCATGGAGAGGAGTGGTTTAAGGGCGCTATTCTTGGACTTGTGATTATTCGCTCCCCACTGCCGTCGGCGGGGTAAATTTCAAAGAGATAAGGTGTTGATTTGGCGAGTAAGTGCTTGGGAAGGACTAATTAGGGAAAGCCTTGTGGGGAGGCAACGGGTGAATGCAGTTGAATAAGGCCGAGAATAAAGGAAGGTGACATTTAAATCTTCTCCAAAATACCCACGGGATATTAATAGCGCCATAATAGCAATCACGAAAAGGAAATGGTGCCGTAAAGTATTATTTAAAGATTAAATATTTGGTTAATATTTCATTAATACTATTCCACAACTGGAATAAAACACTTATAAAGTTGTTTATCAACATAAAAAACAGACATTTACTCGATCACAGGAGACATATGTATGTATGTATATATATATATATATATATATATATATATATATATA
>LYUA01000625.1:205961-221051 GCA_002093875.1 Calopteryx splendens
GGAGGGCCCGGGTTCGATTCCGGATGACGCCTCTTGGCACCCTCAGCTTCACTTAATTTTAAAATCAATGGCACGGTAGAAGTGGATACTGCGAATACGAGGAGCTAAAATGGAGTATCTAGGTAGGAGGCTGATTAAGCCTTGCTATCCTCCCCTCCCCTAAATTTTACTCTCCTCTCAAAAGAATAGTTACTAATAATTATAGGTTATTTCATGCAAAATAAAATATTTATTTACGCTTGAAAACCAAAAAAAGTTAAATACCAATATATCCAGTAATAAATATATCAATAAAAATTTGGATTGTAGTTATATTTTTCGTCAGCTACATTGAAGTTGTCAAAAAAAAGTCAGCATTCTCCACGCATATCTCCCCCCTGCAATTATTTTCCGATTCCGTCACTGGGTGCGTACCAACGATTATCATTTTCGACCTTAATTTCTTTAATCTATAAAATTAAATATAATAAATATATAATATGTATTTAAATAAAGCTATTAGATCTGGCAAAGCTACCTAAGAATAATTGAAAACATCAGACTTAAAATTAATATTCACTGCGAAAATGAACTAACATTAAGTTAAGCGGAGTCGCCCGCTGTTGCATAAATTTTTAAATCGCTTATATCTAACAATGATTGTTCTAATAATTGAACGCAAAAATTGAATTAATTTTATTGATCAATCGCATGATTGAGGATTTTACCCTGGTTAACCCAGAGCAACAAAATTGTGAAAGATGCTCCAGGAATTTTCGAATTTGAACTGATCTACGAACAGACAAGTTAACCGGCGGATGACCTAAAAGAATCCATCTTAATGTCATCATAAAACGCGGCCCAACGGCAACAGAACGAACGCTCAAGACGTATTTATGAGGCGTTGCGGTGGCCAACATGTTTTATTTCGCATTTCCGCTGTCTTTTTTTTAATGAGACGGTTTTGTTCCAATCCCCAACCAAAACAAAAGAATCTTTTTTTGGGGTCAGCAGGATCGTGGTGGACTTAAAAAAAATTATTTAAGGCACTTTCCCCTCAGCCAGTACGTTTAAATAGCACGCATAAATAATTTAAAGTAGGATGGAAGCAGCACTGTACGGTGCTGAAAATGATATAAACAAACGAAATGGGTGTTTAAGGCAGTTGGCAGCTTTTTCGAGTACCGGTGTTTCAGAGAAGTAAAGATCTAGGATTAAGGAAATGCTCCTTACGTGAAGAAGTTCAAGACACTCGCGTGCGGGGTACTTGCGCTGTTATTTTTGGGGAAAATTATAAGAACCAATAGAATGGGGACTGAGGGCTAATGCACCGGAAATGGTTGTTGGTTCGTGAAAGACGTAGGTAGTAGGAACTACACTGCGGGAGACGCCACATTCGATGAATGGGTCCGGCCAGACTCCTTTTACGACTTTTAAAATACAGGTTAACAGTTCTTCCCAGAACCTCTCGTTGCTTTAATCTTATGAAAGACACTCAAAAGTTTAAAATGGTACGTGACCATGGCGTCCTAACGGAAAATAAAAATTGAGCCGATGAATTAAGATGATGAAATGAAATTGAGGGGCTACGTAATGCACACGCCACACCACATTTGTAAGATTTTCGCGGATTGTTTCTTTCTCAAATGCTGTACATATCAAGAACACTGTAACTTATTTAGATACTAATAACACTTCTCATAAATGCATTTTTAAATGACCCTTTTCATGAGAAAAAAGTCTGCTGAAACAAGATCACTCGGCAAAAATAGGGTATTGCCAGGCGTCACATTGTGGAAGCGATTTATATTGAGATTGAAAACACTTGTTTTTTCCACATGAAAAGGACGATGTATTTTTTGTGTGGACAGGTTCACAGGGACAACTTAACAAATTGCTGTCGTTTTTAAATTGAGATTGAAAACACTTGGTTTTTCCACATGAAAATTTTTCATGTGGAAAAACCAAGTGTTTTCAATCTCATCAGAGCGATGGTAATGATGGTCCGTGATTTCAAGTAAATTATCAAGGATATCGATCATTTTTCAAAGGATATACCAACCTGTATCCACAATTATTATTATATAACCACAGACTTTTATACGACCCGGGTTTCAATGAACGATCATCATCAATCGGTGAAGGAAAATGGAGAGTCTCTCTATTTATGTAATTTTTCAGCATTAAGATTGGGGGAAAGGAGGGGGTGGGGAAGAGAGAGTCAGATTGAAGCGATGGAGGTGGAAAACGGTTGTGTGGCGCGACTGCGTTAAGGATCGGGGAGTGGGTGGACCACAAGCATTCGTTCACGGGACAAACTTCAGGGTCACGAATTCTTTTTAGAATACCTGACTGCTCACGAGCGTTGAGCTCGCGTCGGTTAGGTATTACGAAAACAAACCATGTCCAAATTAAAATAACTATTTTGGTGGTGTTTGAAGTATGTGTTCGACAAAATTGCTATTTCAGAGATATTTATTGGAGCAAGCATTAAAAAAATCTTGTTTTCTAGTATAGACATTTCGAGCCGTCAGTCCCCCATACACTCCGTTACAATCGCCGAGCACCACTAAGTTTCGCAAGACAAGGGTTTTATTTATTCCGTATGCGCTGAAAACGTTATCACCCGCAGTGAAATGATTTAAAATTATCTTTTCATTCATCTAGAGAATGTTGAAATACGAACTATCCAAATCCAGAACAGTTATGTGTGAAAATTTGACCATTGGAATAAGTTAACTTGCGGCGTAAAACAACCCTCTCCGAAAGTTATGGAGTCAGACTCATTCTAATTTCGGAAAAAAAGAGAGTTCCGTTGAAGGAACAATGTAATGGTGCCAAAAGAATGAAATGGACTGATGATTTATATCAAATTGGTCAGAAAATGATAGGGACACGCACAAAATCCGACAGATTAGTCGCGAAAGCTTTACTTGTGCAATCACTGTTATCAGTAAGATATTTTTGACGTTAAAGATGAAAGCCCGTGCACAAGCGGAATTTAAATGGTTGGTCTGAATACTTATCTCTCCACAAAGTTAACGAGTAAGCCTTATGGGTTTTTTGGGAAATAATGCCACGTCACCAGGACCGTCCAAGAGATGGCATAGGAACTAAAATGGACTTATTTATTCCATATTCGTCGAAAAATGTTCGGAAATACGTCAATGTATCTAGTCAAATAATATTTTTTATTGTTATTGAATTCAAACCGACATGAGCTACATCAGCATTTTCACCAAATATATCTATCCTTCTTCCCAACTCTGGGCGGGTGGCCGTCACAGAGGGAGAGAGAGAATTCAATGCAAAGCATTGCAATGCAAATCTTCCACCTCAGTTCCTATCGTTCCTATTGAGAATCCCGAGTGCAAAAGGATGAAAAACGCTAAATAAAATAAATTTCACTGTTGGCTGGTGATCTAACATCACCTTTTGGTGGCTTGCAGGGTGTAAGGGAGAAAATTATTTCCACTGTCCACAAAATTATCTGATGAACCTTTTGAAATTCCTACTTATGTGAATATGCACTTATAAATAAATACTGTGAGAAATTCCCTGTTGATTTCTTATTATTCGGTCTGAATTTTTTCACAAAATAATTTCAAACATTTCAATTGCATTGATAATGTAGCATATGCAATTAATTCTGAAGAAAGTAATCGAATATGAGACACTAAAAAAATAAAATTACATACTTTAATTGTGAAAATACCTAACCGGTTATACTTAATCGTACTTCTTAAAATGAAGTGCAATAGATTACGACACATCTTTTAATTTGAACACTCAATTGTTAATTCTTCCTTATTTTTAAACTCAGTGTGCAACATCAATTTGCATTTAAAAATAAACCCGTAAGTTAGAATGAAATGCAATTATAATTTATGCCCTCTTTTGGATGATTTTTGAGTTGTTTGTTAATCTTTGCCTAGGTAAATTGAATCCATTCCAAATGATATGTAATAGGGAAGTCTCTAAAATATAATGCACTCTAAAAGCTCAACGTTTTTATTACGGATAAAAAATTCAAAAGTTAGGGGCTACTCACCAAAGGATGTATCATTTTTAAGACCCTGAGCAAAACTAATTCAATAAGGAAATTGCAGGATACTTCTGGGAGAAAATTCAAGCACATTAGAGGTTTATTTTTTTTAAAAAGATTACAGCCAAATATTAATAAGTAAAAAAATAAAACTAATAAAAATTAACCGTAAAACATAAAATAACAAGCTATAAATATGGCTGAAAATCACTCTCATTAAACTTACGCTCTTATTAAACTATATCTATTGCTTAAAGTATGAATACCGTAATATGGATTTTTTCATATACTTAATAAAAATATTAGCTTTTTTCTTTTATTTTAAAAATGAAAACGAAGCCAATAAAATTTATATTAATCTTTGAGTTTTAAAAAGAGCATGACCCGGGAAATGAAAGAGGTGAAGTGCCTTATGCCCTTTCGTCTAAGTTCTTTATAAAAAGTGTTCAAAATATTTTGACTTCAATACCAAACACTAAGCAACTATTGCAACGAGAATTAAGGATATTTACTCTCTTTTCCAATAGTGTTTCGAAAATATGTGGTGAAGCTATGGATTGAGCTTGTGGGCTTATAATATTTCTAGAAAGGTCTTAAAACCGAAATCCTGCAGCAAGATTGATCTCCATTATCTGTAGATATTTTGGTCAACGAAATCCCGACCGTCAATGGTCAAACGTTGACCATCAACGGAGAAAGTTTTATGACAAGGGCTTGACTCGGGAAGAGATCACTACATAAGCACTGTCCAAAATCAAGTTGGGTTGATGGGGTGGGTGGAGGAACCTGGTGTGTGGGGGCTTTTAATTGGATGGTGTGTAGAGGGTATATTGCTAATTTCGTCGGATACACTACAGGTTGGGAAAGACACTCAATCTCCTTCATCTAATTTTTTATTCGTATTCTATGAATTTAAGTGCAAATATAAAAAAAGTGCTGTCAATGATGTTGGGTTCTGTACTAAATCATTTTCCCATTCATCCCATCAGTCTATGTATTTGTAAGCTTTTGCAAGCGTCGCGTTTAACGTTTTCATGTGAATTCAGTTAGGTTAAATATTCCATAGTGATAGGGTGATTTGTTTCGCGCATGTGCGGTGGCGAACGCTGATTATGTGAAACCACCGTTTATGAAATAGGTTAGTGCTGTTTAAAACCAGCCACCGGATTAAGTGCTATTTGTCTGACGTATACTTTTTTAAATGTGCTACAATTCACAGGTGCAACTTTTATTCTAAAGAATAAAAAATACTTTATTCTTCCACAAAATTTAAAGTTCGTGGGAAAATAAAGATTTCTTTTATCTTTAATGTTGAATCGTTACCACCAAGTAACGGTCGATACCACTAACTATAGCTTTTATGCTGTTCCAGTGCAGTTTTGCTTCTTCATGCTGTCATTTTCTTTTCTCCACAGCTTTCAATCCACTCTTTCTTGGCCGTCTAACGCCCCCGCATGACTTGGTTTCCAAACTTCTTATCCATGGATTCTTCTAATTTATTCCTTGGGTTTTTGTTTTCTTCTTCCTGCTATAAGATCTCTCATGTGTCGTTATTCACGGTCGTCTGGTGCCAGCTCGATTTCTCAAGAGTTCCTTTTCTGCTACTTCAGTGATAATGTTAATCAAATTATTCCATTCATTGTGAGGTTGTCTATCTCCCTTTCTCCATTTTTTCATCGATGGTCGCGGTGAATCATTTCCTTGTTTTCCCTCCAGAGTTCTCGGTTTTCCATCAATAATCATGTCTCACCCTCTTTACTTTTCTGTATCGCAGCTTGCCGTCCACTAGGTTTATGCGACACAATTTATATCCGAACCTGAATAACTCTTTCACTTACCAACGGACAGATGTTGTTACGTATTCTCGGTAAGTTTTCTTGTCGATCACCATTTTTAAAGCCCACCCGTAGTTATCATATTTTTATAACCCTGGCCACGCAAACTTTGAGCACAAATACTCCAATAATAACTTGTGTGATTTCAATATTACAGCGGCAACTTCTGAATTACCCGTTTGCCAATTAATATTTTGTGGGATTTAAAAAATTATATCCGTGTTTTTGGACGTTTATAAGAGTTATTTTATCCCGAGTAAAATTAATATCCTAGAATAACTTACATAATATGTATTGCAACATGGATACTTTGATTTGTCACCCTTTTTTCCCCACCCCAACTTTGGCTTCAGCATACGGTTATGGATTTCAAAATCAATTTGGGAGACATGCTAATGAACCATCTAAAGGACCTCTTTACACTCTCTAAACAAATTGAATGGATTAATAACGAGAAATACAGGGAACAAATAACATTTTCTTAAAAAGAAAAACGGATGCAATCCACGGAAAATAAATGATGTTCACTTATTCTCGCTCCGACATTCCATTTGAAATTGTTTTTACTATTAAAAACAGAGTAAAATGGTATAGCTCAGCCACTAGAATGCATATGCATTCATTCGCTTCTGTATATAAGAGGCAGGTCAAGCAGAAGAGAGAACATTTCCACAGTCACAAATTGGATTACCTACAAAATGTCTGCTTCAACCGCCATTCTGCTGCTATGGCACAAGGGAAAAATGTTTTTGCGGAAAACGGTAGACGCCTCTTTCTTTTAACTAGCACTCATTTGTTCCTGGGTCCTAACTCGATTTATCACCATGCATTCGTGCCTTATTGTTTTGAAACACGCTTTAAAACAAGAAAAAGTATGTGAAAAAATTCATAATATAAAAACCATTCGCCTAAACCACGACTCGAAACCGAATCCCTCGATCTAGGAGTCCCGGATAAAGGTAAATAGTTTTTTCGCTGCGATTTTTTTCGCATATGTACATGCATAAGCGTTAATGTTAAGTTCTGTTAATTTATTTTAAAAAAAGGTGTTTATCGTCGTGGAATGCGAGTCCCCATTAATAGAAAATCGCTATCATTGCGAAAAATGTCAATGTCAAAATATAGGCATATAATTATAATATATGAGAACCAAGAAATTACGAATAATACTTTAAAAATTCGTTCAAAAACTTTTTCTTTTTCGAAAAAGCTCAGGAACAAAATGAATGTCAAGTAATGACATAAACGAACCTGTACGCTAATGGAATTTGCCATGCCTAGCCTATCTTATAGGAGAATATTTGAGGGAAAAAAGAAGCAGTTTGGATGAATTTCCTTCATTAGTCGTCGTCTTATGAAAATGAAACAACTCTGTTGAGTTTCGAAATCGATGAATGCCTATTTCTGTATCTAAGTTGCGCTTTCATCTCCAAGGGACTTACAGCACTTTACGTACTAAGTGAGCTTGGAAATATCTTTTTTTCCAACACAATTAAAAACCTCGTAAATGAAAGAAGCAAAGAGAGGACACCCTCGACATGGGTATCACTTAAATGGAGGGGAAGACGTTCCAAATTGATCCCTCATCAAGATTTTTCTCCTGTAGAAATTGAGAAATTAAGAATACTGAAGGTTGGAAAAATATTTTGAAAGTTTACAGGGTTTACAAAATATGGTCGCGTGACTTCCACATAAGAAACCTTGATATTAAAATCTGCCATAATACGAGCAAGTGGACAATAAATTACTCACCACTACGTTTAAAATTTCTTGTGTGACAAAGCATATCGAACGAATCTTTTAAACTTCTTAAAACAAACAACTCTTTAAACTCAGAGTTATTCAATTAAAATGAACAAGTTAAAGTTCGAAAGCGTGTATAGATATATTCTTGGAAATAATATTTAAAAGATCTAGAAGATATGCGAATCGTTACTACTTTATAGCAACAATTACACAACTGTGATATTCTGCAATGATCAAATGGAAACACCAAATAAATTCTTTGGAAGAAGTATTAAGTGTCACATAATCACCCATATACACAAAGTATGCATGCATACGGAAATCAAGTTGAAAGTCCATCGCCATGGTCGGTATTATTTATTCCATTTCTTGGCAGTTTTATAATTACCGTTAACCATGATATCCGGTCATTACTCCTGGCACATCATGCTTTTTTTATATAACTACCCACTACCTATACACATATATTCTATTCTTTGTATTTTCAAAATCTTTCCAGGATATAAATGCTTACGGAAATTCAAGAAGGAAATTAAGAAGCAATCTAATTTGAAAGTTGTTGTTCAAGAATGAACTGAGTTTTATTCACTTCATATTTAAATACAATAGCTATGGGAGACTCAATTTAAATTACTTGAGCTCAAAAATGACCAGTACATTTCGCGTGGCTGTTAAATAAATGTTCACAATAACCTGACGAAACGACCGCTGTGCTGAAATAATATCCGGTAAATGTAGGTCGTATAAAATTGAGAAAACCGTTGAACATGAAACTTATAAGTTTAAGGTCTCTTTGCTCTCCTTGACTTGGAAACAAATATTTGCAACTGGTACCCACTGACCTAGAATTGCAAAATATGGTCTCATGATCTCGGTACTCGGGAGTTTTTTCTCCGAGATGTCCTTAGCAAAATAGGACCAAATACACGAAACGTGACAAGCGTTCTGCTTCTTGAGTTTGCATTTTGTCAGGCTAGTATTATCACCCCTGCATAGAAAGAAGGTTTGCAAAGAAATACTATGCCGCTTTTATTCTTCTAACGCTTTAAGTGTTATTTTACAATCCCAGAGCACATAGGTGCTATATTAATTTGAATACTATTGAAGTTTTTTATTCATTTAAGAAGTCCAAGACGTAATTGACAGTAGAGATTTAAGAAAAAGCCTTTGCAACTAGGAATATCACAATGCATTTAGCCGTCGACGATCCGCTTGTTCACATGCATCATTTTTTACCACAAGTATCCTTAGGCTGAGTATTGCCTCCCACCTTCCTCTGTTTTTCCTGAATATTTTTATGCCCTGAACTATTTGGATCCTGGAACATAAAAAGGTGGCAAATAGTATAAATTTTATATAAATATTTTCATTTCCTATGACTCTGAAACAGTTTTCTAGTTTCGGATACCCATCTGAGATCGGAAGGCGGGGCCACTCGACTCGACTCGATGCAATCGTGGCTTGCCTCGGATAATTTTACTCTCACCTGATGAGAAAATAATTTATGCCTTAAATTTTTAAACAAGAGCAGGGTCCATAAATATCACGAGATTTCATGCATTCATGCGCATTGCGGAAGAGTTCCAACAAAAGAAAAAAACTAAGCTTCCGTGGATGCGAAAGTAAACAATGCCGGCAACTTCATACTATTTTTGGTTATCGATGAATGAACAAGAACGTAAACAAGCTGGGTGATAAAAATGGGGAAATATGAGTGTGTCCAGATTTGGAAGAGTTCAAATTCCCATGAAAAGCAAGGGACGCAGATGTTCTGCACATTCTCAAAATGATGTCATATGGGGGTGAAAAAAGGATCACCAGCCACCCAGGAGCAATACTCGACGATTTGAATAAAAAAGGAATGGTTTGGCGGTATCGGCCGTCACATGGCTGAAACGATTCAACTTAAAAGACGGAGACACTTGGTTTTTCCATTTTTTATGGAAAAACCAAGTGTCTTTATCTTGCATAAAAAAAGGGAGGTACCTCGAAGACTTTATCAGTAGAATCCATTCTATTTCCTCGGCGTTGTCTCATCTTCATACGCAAGGACTCTCCACCTCCACAGCGTTTTCCGCCTTCTATTCTTTTCCATCGAAAAACCGAGAGAGGGAGGGAGAGAGAGAGAAAGTGACCCGAGCAGGTCGTCAATTTATTTACCGATTCCCGTCCCTCCAATACTCCAGTTTTATTTCGTCCTGGGAGAATTTCCTAATGGGCAATGTATTTTTTTTAATAACGCAGAAATTCTCCATCGGGGAATAGAACAAGGCTTTAAGCTTCGAAAGATTATTTTCCTTTTCAGCAAATGCCTCGTTTATTACAAAGTTCCGGAGCCTGCGACCTAACCCCCCACGGCCTTGGTGAGTTTTTTTCGCCGCGAGGCGCTGCTTCTGCCATCTCAGAGTCTCTAAGAGGTGGGGGAGAGGGGGGAGGGAAAGCACTGTAGAAACTTCATGCATGCATCAGCTCCTGAATGTTTGCCCAAAGGCTCGACAATAAAGCGAACAGAGTGAAGCGGCCCGGATGCCGAAAAAAGATATTTTCAAGCACACACACACACGCCCATAACAGTTGTTCCCAGCCCTTTGGATCTCCCCTTTGGACTCTTAGAAATGATGTAGCAATCTCCCCTTTTCCCTGTCCCTTTCCATCGGATGCGAAGGTCCTCTATCAGACTCCGGACTCTAGATTCTGGCGGGTCTCTCGCAGCGGGTGGGTATGGACTCATAGTGCCTTTTTGCATGACAGTTCAAGCATCTTAAAGTTAACGACAAACCACCCAAATTAAGAAAATCTTTTGCAATGGTTTTCACGCGCTGGTGACCGCTCTCTTTTAAATGGAAATGTGCTTTGCACGTTAAAAAACATAAAAATACCCCTTGTGCTCTGTTTTCTTATGGAAAGAAAGCGATGGACACCGAATCAAGTAATCAAATTAAAAAATTTTTGGTAGAATTGATACTTCCATATATATTTATTTACTCAAAGTTAATCTTAATCCTCAGAAAATGAAAAATAATTAAAGATTGCACCGAGATATACGAGATAACACGTAGTATGGCAATACTTTTTAAATAAAATTTTGGCAATGGAAAGTATTTTCATGTGTTAAGGTCTTTACATACATTAATTACTTTCTTCCATTTCACATTTTTTTGCGAGACAAATATGACAAAGACCTTGGGTAAAATATGAAGAAATCTTCAAAAACATTAAAAATGACCTTCCCGAAATATTACGTTTTAAATTACAATGTTGACATTTGCTTGCGTGAAGTAATGTCCAAAATTTAACTTAGTTTGATCGCAGGAATTACTGAATATTTTTGTCCCCAACCGTTTAAAGAAAGTGGACCGCTTTCACAGAGTGTCTAAACAAAAGGATGAGTGTAACGGCATCCTCTAGGGAAGTTAGCGGCCTTCGGGAATGTTAGCGCGGCGGAACTCGGCTCGCTGCTGCATTTCATGGTGAGCCGCTCCAGTTTCCTTTTCTCGTTTAGCTGCCTGCAATTTGGAGCAACTGCTTAAAAAACTCGAGTCAAGCGCAATATCTATGGAAGAAACTCTTATAGCGAATATTAATTTTCTCGTTCACGAGAGAAACCTTCCACTTGCCACAGTGTGCGAATGGCTCTTTTGTCGTAAGTTCTGAGACGGGATTACTACTTGAATTTCTTAAACGTGGAAACAATCCGCGACGAAATCGAGCATAAAATAACAAAAAATATTCCGACCCCATCATTTGCAATAAAATTTTCTGCTATGACTTAAAATAGTACTTTCTAATTTTAAAGTAAGTTCGGATATAATGCGTAATTTTTCAAAAACAAAAAAAAATAATTTAGAAAGAAGCTTACTTTAATCGTATGCCTTAATTTGTCAAGCCAGCCAGGATTTTAGAATCAATAAACGAAACCGTATCCACAACGGTTTTCTGCTACTAAATAAAGCCCACGAATCGTATTTTTAGTATTTCTACTTCACCGGAAATTTTGCAATGATATTTACCAGAAAAATTAACACTGGGGATTATAATTTTTGCGTATTAATCGGTGAAGTAATGCTGTATCGCCTTAATGAAATTTTTCTGTTTGAATCCATAAGAAGTTTTATGGATGAATTAATTTAATTAAAATATAGGCATAAATTGCTATTTAAGTAAGCTGATTAAATGATTGGAAACTAAGTACTTCCTCGAATATTTTAAATCATCTAAATGATATGTCAACCGTATTTGAGATAGGCATGGTGATAACAAGAAGCGATACTCCGAATGCTGAGCAATTTTCAGGGCTGTATTGAAGTATGAAGATGAATTGGGAACATTCTTTTGGACAAGATGACTGAATCGTACAAGCGATTAAAATCGGGAACGATCATTCTGCATTGAAATATTTTCTAATAAAAAATGTTGAAGAGGTTTGCTTCGAGCTTACGGTCAATGTTTTCGACTTTCTTCCTTCTTTGATGCATTTAAGGACGTTTATGAGATGCACTCTTAAGAATAGCACATGATACTCATAGTTACAAAAAAAAATATACTTATTCCCTGTCGAGTGCACCGTGAATAGAAACGAGAGCACGTTTCTCTTTGCAACCGCGTTCAAACGGATGCGGCCATTTTCCTTTAAACATTTTTTTTTCAAAACGCGCTCAAGGTTCGGCCGAAAAGACGAGCGTTCGTGTGCTTCCACTCCCCTTCTCCTTCCTCGACCCAGTTTCCGCGTTCAAATCCAGTCCCTACTCGGCGACGTAATATATATCGCAGGGAACAAAGGCGTTTGTACGCGCCACCTCGGGACGACGCCAAAAATACCACGGTAAAATTTTTGCACGCGACACGCAATGCCGCAATAGCGCCCCTCATCTCGCCCGAAAACAACCTTCGAATGAATGAGAACCTGAAATTTTCAAGTTTCTTTCTTGAGCGCATGGACAAGAAAAATAGTACGCCAAGGAAACGCTTTCCGCTTGAGCAAAAACGTATATTATCTTGCTCATGGGATATACGGACGGGTATGTTTTCTATTTATTCTGTGCCATCAAATCGGACCCTCGATCATTTCAGTGTGTATTCCAAACACGGATGAGGAGGGGGTTTTTTTTTTTTAATTATTCGAGCGCGGTATTGGTCTGAATGCAGCCTTCAATTTTTAAAGTGCATTGTGAATTCATAACGTGCTCTTTGCAATCCAACGTGCCTTTTCGCCAAAAACGAATCGGGCGTGACAAGTTGCTCCAACTTACCTGTCGGGCTGTATATAAGAGAAATATTTGGAAATATTTTTAATGCTTTGAATATTATGGTACCAGATACGGTAAAATCCAGTAATTAAACTAGAATTATACGCCTCTGGCAATATATCCTCTGCCATTATCCAAATCAATAATTAAATTTAGTCATTACGATATCAATTTCAATTAGATATCGTAAGAACAGTGAAGAACAGAATTGTGAAGAACATATAATTAAATAATGATAATAATGATAAACAGGCACCTACATATTGATTATGGTTTCAAATTTTATCCATTAGATTGTAGATTGAATTATGCATTGGTAATGGTGTAGATAGATACTTGAATATTTAGAGATTATAACACATTGAATAACAGTCCAAATAGGCTGAGTTGTAAATACAGTTACAGTGTGTAAATAAAAACGAGGAATTTTGGAAAATTTCTGTTGAAGTCAATACTGCGGTGTGATCCTGGTATTAAAATAACGCAATTACTGAGACCTGATATTGGTCCTCGGGTTTCTTTTTCCACGGAAAAATGGTAGGTTTGAGACATTTTGTTTGAAAAATTGCTGGATGTAATAAGGGGAAATTAGATAAAAATAAATTCGCCCCAGGATATTAAAATACATAGACACTGTTCCATGTCAACCATGAACTAAGCCATTGATTTTTTTCTTTTTTGTGTCACCAAAAATGAACACTGAATCGAATTGAAAGCCCAACACATGCAACTAAAGGACCCTATTTGGAATGCAAGTGAAATATTTATCCAATGAATTCCACCCACGAGGCGATCATCGGGAGGGAATGCAGTTATGGAAAGTATGATATTTGTCACTCATTCTGGAATAAATCACCAAGGAAAAAAATTATGAAGGATTGATCGTGTCATCGGGCTGAGAACCCGAGAATCGGGGTGGAACCAAATTTCGTAACTCTACCAAGCAGGATTGTATTCTGTTGGCGATGAATTCGCCGGAAGGTAGGGAAGGAAAACGTGGAGGGGGAAATGGAAGGCGTGGGAGGAGATTGGGAGGAAGGGGTTTGCCGAAGTGTGGGGGAGGGGAAGAGAATTGTAAAAGACTGAAAGGGGAGAGCGGCGAGCAATTTGGCTTCAAATCACTCGTGAACGAGAGAGGCGCTCCGAAAATCTGCGGCCAGAAGGAACGCTCCATCGCTTAAATGCCGACAAAACCACCGCGCCGTCATGCCCACTCCCCATTAATCGGAGGGGGAGGGCGGTGGGAATAATAAGAGGGAGCGAGGAGAAGCCTCCCCACCATCGAACGCGTCCGTTGTAAATATCAGACAGAACAATTTGCGTCATCAAACAGAAGGGCGTGGATGAATAGGGGGGAAGTTTTTTGTATGAAAAGGTTCGGAGATATTAAGATTCTGGGGTGCGTGGGAGTAAAGCGCTTCACTTTTGACGACTCCGATCTCCCCAAAGAAAAATGAAATCTGCAGACGCTGAGAGGAATTGGAGATTTCATGAGACGCGGGAGCTATTGATTGGAGACAAAATTGGAGACGGCTAAGGCGGGGAATATGAGGAAAAAACTTTCAGTCAAGGAAAGTAAAAGTGAAAGGTCTTGAATGGAAATAGTGAGTACGACAGATATCCAAAGAAAAGTTTGATCCCAGAGTAAAGAAAAGCTATTAAAAAAATTAAAAAATTCACGAACCTACGTTTACGTAGCAAAAATACAAAGTGATAGAAATATATGAGAGATATTAATCTGGTATTCCATTGAACAGTTTAATTTTACATAAATATTAGTTAAGACTTGGTATATTCCTATATAATACTCGATATATGTATATATATATATATATACATTTGTATATGCATTTATGTATATATATATACATTTGTATATGCATTTATGTATATATATATATATGTATATTTATGTATACATATATTTATGTATATATATATATATATATATTATATGTATACTAAATTTATATAAATACTGCAGAAAGCAGCCGCAAAAAATGTTTGTGCTATTTGCATGTCTCTATATATTATTTCAGATGGCTCTCCTGAGTTTTTTTATTTATTCGTGTACATATATATATATATATATATATATATATGAGTGTGTATATATATATATGATTCTTCTCTGAGCCACGAAGACGGGCATAGCTCCCGAAAATTAGCCATTAATTGTAATGTTTTGCTTTTCTGTGTGTTCCTGTCGTGTTCTGTCTCCAAATCATCTTGTGTATCG
>LYUA01000625.1:240174-253667 GCA_002093875.1 Calopteryx splendens
ATATATATATATATATACATACACACACACATTAATGTGTATGCAACAATATCACTGCATTAAGTGATACCATATATTTTAAACAAATTTACTTTCTTTAAACATATAAATTGATAAAAATCAAGCGGATTTATATTAATATTATTACTAATCATATGTTTAAACTTTAATATCGCTGTCTAGTTCTAATTATAAATACATTAATCTAAAATAATTAGCACCTTACAGCACTGATGATTACTGTACTTTAATATAGTCTCTCCATGGTTCCTTTTAAGTTTTTCAAGTTTTTTAATGCAATAAGCAATAAGAAAATTGATGAAAAATGGAGGATATAGCTACTCGAAATTAATACTGAGATGAATAGAAAAAAAAACAAGAAGCCTGCTTGAATGAGTAACACAGAAAATGGTATCGTCTCGATATCAAGAAAATAATCTGAAATGGCTTGGAGAAAGGAATGGAATATGAAAGGAGGCTTGCAGATATCAAAACAGGAAGAATAACACCATAACGGAGACATATCATAAAGGCGCTCTTTCTATCTTTCCGGGAGAATCGTCTTGGCGGCGAAGAGCAAAAGTTGATGAAATAGTGATTTGAAGTGAGAATAGTCATAAATAATAGGTACATGCTTATGAACCAAAAACGGGTGGGACTCCAGAGAGAAAATAAATATACTAGTCAATTTTTATGACAATTGCATCTTAAGCCTCTTCCAATTCTGAGTTTATAATCGAGTAAAAAATAAGCTGTTTTACAACCTAGAAGAGTAGAATTAAGAGAGTACTTAATGACACGAAATACTTAAAATTGACCAAAATGCTATTTTATTCATGCTATTCCTTCTTTTCATTCGACTGGACCTCATCTTGATGATAATGAACTTGATGTTGTCCCGCCTTCTAATTTAGACAAAAGCTACTAGGGATTTATGATAATTATCTGCATCAGAAAAGAATATGCACCAATGAAAATGTTTTCCGTAGGAATGCATTGTACACATCCTCAGATTAAAACTAAGAGTGTAGTCACCGAGGTGTATTAATGAAATAGTTCCAAAGTAGTTTTACAATGAAACTCTTACAGTGTCCTATAAAAGATACATATGCTGTTCTCCAATCCGACCAACGTGCGGAAGTGCACACGCATGGGTCTATCCCTCCATAAAATACCCACCCCTCTTGGATCGGACGGGAGGAGAGGACGGACTGTCTCCCTTCTCTGAGCACAGGTGTTACGGAGAAGGGAAAATCCCAAGGAACTCATCCTTCGACACGACTTCCCCTCCAAAAAAAATCCCACATGCCACCCTTCCTTATCACTCATGCACTCCCTACTTCTCCTGTCTCCTGCTCCTTATGGAGACTGACAACACTTCCCTATATCCCTCCTGCCTCTTACCCACCCCCTTCCATCCTACACCACCCCGTATCTCCCCTTCAAAGTCTTGATCCCCTTGAAAACAAGAGCATCAACCCCGACCCGAAACCCTCTCCCCAAGTCTCCTTCCCTGCGTAACGAACCGAGAGATTGAATGTGATGGCCTCTCCCTACCCCTTTACAGGGATTTTAACCCTCTTCCCCTGAACACCTACGCACCCACCCTTCCCGTCTCTCCATGAGAAAAGGCATTCCTCTCACCGGAACCACCGTTCGCCTTATGCCTCATATTATTTCCCTTCCTTCCTCTTTTCCCGCGTGCACCTGGTGTACGTATGCCCGCTTCACTGCCATCCCCTTCACACATTTCCTCGCGGAAAATCTCAGGCATTCGGGCTCCGGTTGCTCCGAGCATTCCGACCTCTTATAGTAATAATCGGGAACCGGTGTTTTATGTGCCGGCGGATTGGTTCCGAAGCCACTCTCTCCTCACTAAATTACCCGTTATTTTTCCTCGGAGACTCTTGAGAAATTACATCGAACGTTTTCGGAACCAAATAAGGGCTCTTTTACTGGAGAACCGCGCCCTTGAACAAAGAACTGCTTCTGGAGCAGACGCATGGAGTTCCCCGAACTTTCCAAGACCTGAGCCTATATATTAACTACTCCACTTCACCCATTTTCCGGCTGAAAAGCATTCATGATGCTTTATTATTTCTGAAATGTTATATGAATTCCATTTAATGGTCGGATCGCACTATACAGAGTTCAAATCTTTTTCAGAAATACGGACGTTTGCTTATTTAGCATCAAAGTTCAAGAGTTGTACTACCATTTATTTGTTCACGCTAATATATTAATTTGCGCCAAAAATTGAAGTCATTAGTCAAGCTCTTCATACGTAAATATGTCCTGAGTGAAGCAAAATGCTTCATAACTTTGCTTTACCCTGCCGATTTGAGATAATTCCCATTTTTCACATAAGCATCGTTTCCGAATGCTCCTACAGTGTAATAAGATTAAGCGTGGCCATTTATACCAAGGCGTCTACGACAATATTTTACTACATTCGCTCAATGCCTACACGTAATTTAGATTGACTGTATTCGTAGTTGTCGATGATCCGAGGTAGGTGGAACAGGAACATATTACGCAGCGCTAAGAATAAGGAAAGGATAAAATCTGTAAATTAAGAAGCATTGACATGCATGTTTCGGGCATTAAATATTTCCATAAATATTTAACAATGGACGCCAAAATAGAAATTAATCATTAATAATTAGTATCAGAATTTTAATAATGGTTGACTACAGCCCTTAGCTAATTCCTTTCTATTGCTAACTCCCTTCAGCTTATGCCTTGATACCTCAACCTTCTACCATCCCTATTTACTTGGCCTAATTTTTGGTTTTTGTTCATTGGTCTTCCTAATAGTGAATTGACTTCTATAAACTTTCTTGTAGTTGGTGTAAATTTATGTAGTAGTAAAGTGAGTTTAGTTAAGTTTTTTGGTTCGACGGCTGAGATTATTTTGCACCGCTCAACCAAGAATCATATTCATCCTAAGAAACGCATTGTCTTAAGGTGTGTCCAATACATCTAGTTCTCCTTTTCATTATCTTGCACCGTATTGTTTTTTTCCTCCTTTACTATTATGTATAATTAATTTCTTACTGGAGCTACTTTTCCAATAATGCAATAATGCATGTCTACTATCTATAAAGAGCCACACTCCGCATAATGCTTTTTCGGTGTACTTATTACATGTGGTAATGTGATAATATGCCTTTTATGTATAGGTGTGTATGTGTGTATATATATAATTATATACATACAAATACTTACATACATAATATGCATAAAAGTATAATTTTTCTTTCCCGAGGATATTACTGCTCTAAATAATGAGCCAAATTATATACCTAGTTATCGGGCGCAATACGCGGAAAAAGAGCAGGAGCATAATAATGAAGATGATGACACATCATGTTGTTGTTGTTGTTTGGTCAAAGGCATGCCAACATTATGTTATTAGCGCCTGTTTCATTGTTTCGTTAAGCTTGAAACATCATAACCAATAGGTATAGACAATTCTTTCTTTCACGTAAACTATGCATGATCTACTTTATAGCAAAAACTTAAGGCCTTTATTTCAAGGTTAAGGTGATGAATAGTAGATGGTCAATTGTGAACTAATTTGCATTGAAAGTGGCTGTTTGGAGGTTATTAATCTGAAGTAACCGTAAATTAAAGAAAATCTCTACAGAAAGAGTTTTGAGGCCAGTGGGCTTACAAAAGGATAACACTTAAAATAATATTACGATAATCAATGGATGTTGTTTTCACTTCCATCAGAAAGAGAAATAACTTCCCCTGAATATGGGTTACAGAAAACATCTTTACAATTTGAGGACTTCTGGAGAACCCATATTTTGGAATAGGTTACCATTTCTCACAAAATCTAGGAGGATTAAAGGGATGAAAAACTAACCAAAGGTGTCTCGAACTGATCCCCTAAGATAGGTACCCCATCATTCGATTTAGCAGCAAGTACTGAAGTTAGCGTTAAATATCTTTCTCTATCTTTGCGATCTGCTTTTATTGACAAAGAACGTATTCTTCCGTATTGATAACTATTAATAAAATCTCTTTTATCAATTAATATGATGGGAATATTTATCAAAGAAAAAGTATTATTTGGCGGAAGTGAGATTGGACCTGGATCTCCCTAACTATTCAGCCAATCTTTAAACCCTGGTTTCTACAAATTATTTCGGAACTTCGCTTAAAAAGGAATCCTGGCTCGCGCCTACTCCAGATGTTTGCCGACTTTCAGAGATTATTTTGAGTAACGGCTTCCCATCTCTCTCAAAGCAGCACTCAATTTTTCCAATAGTTAATAAAAAATAGTAAAAACTACATCATTGCATATAATACATAATTAAACACATTATACTACATTCCTCAACCAATTCTACAAAATTTTTAAGCATTACGTCCACCTCGTAATGCGATAAATAACCCCCATTGCAGTAGTCATTATCTAAATTACTCAAAAAATTGTTCAATGATCAATTTCACCTTTAAACAAAAACAGTATTCCCAAAATCTATCTTAAAAGAATCTCTGACTGCTCTTGATAAATTCACAATTATTTTAGAGTTATTCAAAAAATATGATATCAAAGCATTCCAGATAAGGGGTTGTCACCAGAATTGAACTTCTTGAATGCACACGAAAAACAGTTAATTCTTATCTTTTTAATTTACCTTTAATTTCCGTTTCATTAATCTGCAGCGGTCTCTACAAAGCAGTATTCTGTCATTCATCACTGTTCTGTTATCTCGCTAATGACTTCACCACCCTTACGTCTTTAAGGAAAACATCAGAACGCCATTTGCTTTCATCGTTCACAAAATGTTTTTCACCACTCTTCTTGCGGTAGGTACATCGAGCTACTCTGTCCATCATGGTCATTTTCCCAATTATATATTCACGTACATGTTGTATCGTGACCAACTATCTATCCGCATCCAGCACCAGAAACTACTTGAATTTTAAGAACTTGTTACTATAAGCAGAAAAATGAAGTTCAAAAATTAAGTGATGATTCATCCGCTTTGGAAAATCACTCAATAAACATGAAACAAAGCGTCGTCAATTTTGTAGCATTGTGTTCCTGTGATACAAACAGAAATGACCACCGAATCATTTATACATTTCATAATGAGTTAATTTACACTTCTTTAAACACATTATACACATGCTGAAATATACGATGAAGAATTCCTGGAACATATTATTAATACTTGATAAGTGGATTTCAAATGCCCAAGATTGATAGTAAATATTTTTAAGCTCATGCATTTCTAAAAAGAATGCGGCATTATTATTCGTGCAATATATATGTTGGGTCTTTTTCATGCCGCATAATGAAGAGGCATAACAGATGATACACCCCCTGTTGTATGCATCTGGTGCTCAAAATATGAAAATTATTCCACAAAACCAATACCAAGGTGACCGATGCCTTCGACTGGATGTCAAAATCCAAGCGTCTGCGAGTTATATAATCCAGGTCGCACGCATCCCTTAGGCACAGCTGGCCTACATTCTTCTTCGCGGAACTCCCCAAGGATATCCCTTACCCATGCTATAAGGAAAATACTCGTGGAATACCTGAGACAAGCCAGGAGGGTGGAGAATATAAAGGATGTTTCCCACGGATGAAAGGGTGGACGCAGTGTGGAATTCGAGAAGTGGGAGAGTAAGCCAGAGGCACTAGCCCACTCGGACACGATTTTGTAGATGGGGTTGTGGGGCTGGGTCGCAAGTCGACGCAAAGGCGTCTTTGGGTACCCTTTCATATTAGATAGCTGACTGCGTTAGGCGGCTGCGAGAAACGTGGGCATGTATGCGTATCATACTCGCTGGGCAACCCGGGTTGAAGTTTGACATGAATAGTTCAGCAAAGCGGGTAATCGCAATTCGCCACTACAGGGTGGAAAGACAAAACGAGTTAACGAGCTGCTGAGCCTTATACACACTTCGTTTATGACTCAATGTTTTAGGAAATCTATCAAATTTTCCCACAACTCCCTACCCGACAGATCAACCCTTTCCTTCCCCCCTGCGGTTATTGCTAACTCTTTCTTATCCTTACGTATCTCCCCGATCATAGCGTGATAGGATCCAACTTGTACGTATTCAACACATTTTTTAGTGTAAATCTGTTCCCTGATCACACAAAGCCACATTTTCGGCAACAACAATATTCGGCGAAATTCGCGGCTTCATGCAGGTGCCAATCACCTATAAAATATTTTATTTAGTCTTGAACCAGTTGTTACGTCTCTCGTTTTGCATTGCTAGACGCTCAAAAAAAGAATTCACCATTATAAGAATTCCATTTACAGTTGGTAATAAATTTATTTCTTTCATGATTCAATATAAAAAAGCGGTATCACAGAATATTTATAAACGGATTATAATTCGTTTTTCATTTCATAAACTTTACCTTTGCCCGCGATTGACATGACATATACCTGTCATTCGTAACTAACGATTAATGTTACCTCATTATTATTAAGTTTTTCATAAATATTTAGTTAAGGTTTATGTTGAATTGTTTACAAATGGAAGTGCCTGTAAAAAGTCATTTTGCAATTTTCAGGAACACCCAAAATTGGTGAAGAAAGAAAGGAACCCCCCACTTTTTCCCATTATAATCCCTGAACAACCCCCCACCACATTCATTCCCTCTCCTGTTACCATCCACCCCAACATCTTTTTCAATACATTCTCTCACCCCAATACCTATATCCGAACACCACACTGAGAACTCTGAAATAAGTCTAGAAAAAAAACGAACGTATTCACCCTTCCCTGTTCGATTTCTCAAACAATTGGGTCACAATAATTCTAAGGAATCCCTTAACCCCTCAAATATTTGCTGACCCTGTTCCACAGTGAATACTCATTCCGTATTGCAGGAAGATATTCTTCGGGGAATCATAAAAAGAATTTCTTTGAATTACATTTAATCTTCGGACCGCTTCTCTTCAATCAGCTGATCGCAAAAGAAAAGGCGAAATTTCCTTCTAGTTTCCTCATTTCACAGTCAATTTCTTTAAGAAAATCTACCTTCCTCGGGATAACATTCTGGGCTGTTATTAATTGATAGATACTTGAGCCAAGTGAGTAAACTTTGGAATAGTCCACTGGTACCTTGTTTAAATCAAGACGAACGCTGCCCTAAAATAAATGTCTCCTATTTTATGCAACAAAAAGAGGAAAATATAAAAATACAACTTTTCCGCAAATTCCTAAATTCAGCGAATATTATTAATGAAAGAGAAAAAAAGAGGCACATAGAAACATAAAAGAATAGAATCTTTTGAATGAATGTTGCTTTTAATACTCGCTTTCGATATAAGAGTGTAATAATTAAATAGCCTTACTTTTTAGCCACTAAGGAATGATCACATTTACCTAATGAGCTTTAAATAGTCAACCGCTTTAAAGAAAATCTTTAACAGCGGGTCAAAGACTAACAATTGACATTAACATCATTGTGACTATTCTTCCATTACATATGAAACAGTATTAAACAATTAATTGCACTAACGAAATAACATCATTATGCCACCATAACTAGTTTGTCTACTAGATGATGTTAAAATCATATTTGAGCTAACAGACCTTCAAAAAGGCTAACTAACATAAAATTATTACTTTCTATAAAATACCTTTGGATGAAAAAACATTATTTAAAGCATATTCATCAATATTTTACGAGATAATGACCTGTTAAGTGAAAACAAGACGTCATGAAAAAAAAACTTTAATTTCGATGTATACACTTTCAGAGTATACCTATTTACTGGGAAGTGAAACGTGAAAATATCCGCTGCGTTGATTTGCTGTCCCCCGTGGGAACGTTGGGTGAGAGAGAGGGAAAAATGTTGATAAAAATCTCTCTCGTAAAGTTTTTAATGAAAGCATTTAGAACCTCGAGAGGGCTAATGGAATCATGATTGGAACTTCGTCTGCAGCGACCTAAATTGCACGCAGTTACTGCGTTTCATTCCTTCAAAAAGCTACACGTGAGGACTTTGCGTTTTGATAATCTGCTGTAGGAGAACGCTCACTTTTGTTGATTAAACGAATGGTGGATTTAACAGTCATATATTGAGGTAGGCCACTTCAAAGTGATGCCTATGAGCCTTTTCTTGCATCTAGTTCCGTTAAAAACAAAGAAATCTCATATATCATAAAGTAAGACTTTAAAAACTCGGGAGCAATTTTCACTGAACCCAAGTGCTCAAATTATAATATTTTTCTTTGTTTTCGAGACAATATCTCTTATAAAAATGAAAATAGAAATAGTTCTCACAAAATGTATTTATATTCATCTGTATATTTAGTAAAAATACGCTCAAATTAAAAGTTTGATGAAAAAAATATAAAAGGCACGAAATTCACAAATGGAAAGGCATACATAATGCGTTTGTCATACATAATGCATTCAACGACATTGTTGCGAGACAGAAAAATCATTAAGTATAGTTGCAAAAGAAGTACATGGGGTAAGCATTTAACCACAGTTATATTTGATGGCATCGGCCGTTACTTGTTGGAAACGATTCATCATTGAAAGACAAAACAACTTTATTTTTTCACAAAATTTAATAAGCACAACCCGGATTTCGACAGTTATGTCATCTTTCTGTGAACTACAGAGAAACATTTTTAAATCGGGTATACATATCGTACATTCCCCGTGGAGCAGAACATAACACCGATCATTCGGTTGACCGGAACAATGTAAGGTTGAAGAGGGTCGAGCGGGAAGCATAGAATGTATCATTTACTATTTTGTTATTTGAATCCAATGACTTTAAAATTTCTAACTGCTCGAGTGTATCCAGTAGATGTTAGCATTATGTTAAAGTCAGACAGCAGTGTTCTGGTGCATACGAATGATTGATTATGACTAAAACTACCGGATTACAACGAAAAGAGTTAAAAGCATTGATACTATTTGTCACAGGGTCAAAACTTCGTCTGAATGATCTTAATATCACATCACATGCTACAAGGTTTCATTAATATTTTATTCTTTAGCCACACAGTTCAAATGCGGAGTATGTTCAATATACTTCGTAAATATTGAATAGATCCGCGTGCTATTTCCTCATAATTATCTTTTTTGTTTTCGGTTGGCTTTCCACATTTCAATAATTTCTCATGATAGATCATTGAACATGTTATCAAATGCAGGCAGTACCATCGATCACTCTCCGTGGCCCCTGGCAGGGCCACGAGTTTTTTTTCCGAGAACCCCGACCCAGTGGCTTATTTCCTACCAAAATATAGCCCTTACCAGTAATGTTAAAAAAATGTAACAGTGGTGTTGAGAATGAAATTATCTCTACCAGGTAGAGAACGCGAAGGTCAGCGGTTCAATTAAAACCTCGCTGCAATGCTCCGCACTGAAATTCAATAATCAGCCCTCGTTTTTATTTCCTCAGGCACCATTAGAAACGGAGTGGTCATAATTGGCCTCCACAACATTTCCACGTGCCACACCTATGCGTGCTCAGGGAAGGGAATCTCGCTTTTTCACTTTGCGCAATCACCCTGCCCCCATCCCAGCCTCCCCTCTCCCTTCCCTCCTGCCGCCCCCTCCGCTGCCCTTTTGCCCTTCCACCCTTTCCCCAGTGGAATCGCCCGGCTCTGCACCTATGAATCCCAACGACCCCTTAACATGTGAGGCACGCAAGCATATTAAGAGCTCCCTCTGTATATCAAACTTGGGATGCCGGCAATGCGGGGAATATAAGGCTATACATTTACTATCTTTCCGGATCATTTGTAATAATTTTTTTTATCTCCTTCGTTAAATTACTTCCCGGGAAAATTATTTTTAAATATGCATGAATGTTGCTAGCTAGCCTCCCCACGAGCCTGTGCTTCATATCATTCAGAGGGTGACGAGGGGAAATTAATTTGTAGACACGATTTCCTCGGGCATATTCGAAAAGAAGAGGAAAAATTTAAATGATTCAATTACTAACGAAATAATGCGAGGAATTAAGACAAGGTGGTTGGAAATTACAGATGGTGTAAACTAAAAAAAATCAAAAATCCTCTGTAAACTGGTCTAACGAGACCGATTATTACAATATATCCCCATTGTCATTTTTCATGAAATCCATACGCTATAATGGCCCATTATTTACCGCTAAATAATTTGTTCTTTCCTGCCTCCACTAAAAATCCCCTTCCATACGCATGCAACAAGGGTATTAATCATATCAACTGCGTATTCTATAATCACTTAATGCCTCAGTGACATAGCGCTTTAAAACATCTTTGTTACAGTAAGTACTACTAACTATATCAAATGTTTCACTTGGATGTCAATATGCCCAACTAACGACAGCTCAAGGTTTTCGAGTAAAACTGGGTAACATGGCCTGCTGATTTGTAAAATGAAGTAGGCATACAAAGTGGCATCATCATCACGGGCTATCAATCCGAGGATCGTTTGCAGCAGGTCTAGAAACCAGAAAAATAATCTTACGAGTGTAAATATTTCGACAAACCCTTAAAACTACACATTTGACGATGATGACATCTTGGTTTGATTGATAATGAAAAAGCACAAGTCACAACTGGATACATGCGGTTATAAATTTTTGTCAATTAATTTTCAAAATAGTGCGTTGAAATAACGCCAAAATTATAACTTTCTCTCCCCAGACAATGGAAACATTCAACGATGGTAACAGAATAAGATTAAGCTCAAAAGTATTCAATGTTTTCAAAGGAAATTCCAGTTTTATAGATTAACATGAAACATATTTTGTGCAGTTTTTCATTATAAGCAGGTATAAAAGCAATAGGTGAATAAATTGATAATTACATATTTTTAAATTTTATTCCACTATTAGGTACACTGTATTTTAAATCGGAATCTTTCCTCAAATAACTGAATTTTTACGACGATATATTTCTGTTATATTTAATGGAAGCTCTAACTGATTTATTATGAATTCTATCTTTTAATATTGCGTTACAACTAAAGATATGTTACCAATCAGTTATGAGTGAATACTTTAGTTAGTAGGAAAGAACAAACTGACAAAACTTAAAATACTGAAAATCAACTCAATCGAATATCTTAAGCGCAAGCTTATAAATGAGTGGTTATATTCCCTAAATAACTCATCATACCAGTGAATTGAAAATTCGCATCTTTGCAAATATTTCATTGATCTGCAATTAATAACTGAAAACACCATAACGGTGTATTTTTTAGTGTTTTCTTAGCAAACTTCGCATTACCAATCACTGTTAATGAATGAAATTTCCTCTTTATGATAGCAATCGTTAAATTTACTTCGAATGGCCAAATCAGCTGTAAGTTCAATTGATCATGCTCTCATGCGGCTGATATTGGAAAGAGCAGCTCGAACAACCTAAAGAAAGAACACGATCTTACTGCACTACTATTCCATTCTGTGCACTTCTTAAAAGTGTTATTTGCATCTAAAATACCTGGCCTCTCAAAAGCAGAAATTTGCTCATACATTCTATGTTTGCTTATGCGATTTTTTCTGCCAATGTAGTAGCCTATTGGACATTTAAATATCTGACGGTGCTATGCTCAAATCTGAGATACCTCTGGGAGGCTCAAGCTAAGATCCAGGATTTCATTGAAACTGCAGGCTGACCTACTTACCGTGAATGCGCGAGTTTCTTAGGTCGTAGAGGTTTGGGCGAGACGAGATCTACCCTGATATATAAAAAAATTGGTTGGTTGCAGAATATAAACACGCGATTTAAGATATATTGATTTGATAGACGATGTCTGTAGACATGTTGAAAAAATAATGGTCTGAGTGAATGCGCAAAAAACAACCTAAACACCGAAAATGCCTTGTCTCTACCTGAATTCTGTATTTCGCTTCATCGGGGGGATGAAAAGGAATCCATTATGAAAAAGAAGGTAATTTTTAAAATTTTATTTAGGTTTTAATGTAAATATTTTATGTTTTCCACTGCTAAATTCTATCACACCAAGTTCAAGGTAAAATGAAATAAATACCATCTCATAGCATTATGGCTCAGGAAAATAAATGTGCATAAGGGCTTTCGGGAAGATCTTTGACGAAGAACTAGCAGACCTATGGCGATCAATGTTAATCGACCATTACCGGGAAAAAAAAGGAAAAATGACAGAGTGATCACTCACCAGGGTGAGGATATCGATGACGGCGTTGTGGTCCTGGATGAGGAAGCGGACGAGGTGCGTGAATCCGTATGTGGCGGCCATGTGCAGGGCCGTGAGCCCGATTCTCGATTTGGAGTTGATGAACGCCTTGTGGGTGAGCAGGGCGTCGCACACCTCGAGGAATCCCCGCTCTGACGCCAGGTGGAGTGCGGATCGACCCTCGTTGTCGAACACGTCCACCCTGGCGTGAGCCTGGAGGAGGGTGTTGCAAATGTCCAGGTGCCCCTTGTTGGCGGCGATGAGCAGCGGCGTCCACCCGATGTTGTTCTGCTTGTTGATGGCCTTCTGGGACTCGGTCGAGGTGAGACCCAGCAGCAGCTCCTGGAGAACGTCGTTGTTTCCCACCAAGGCGCAGTACTGGAAGGCTGTCTCCAGTGTCTGGAATTGTTCAGGAGAAGGTTTAGAGTAATAGGGGGTTCTGAACTGAGACTGACATCAATGACTAAATTCGATTGCAGGATGACTAATTCCTTAAATATAATTTATGCACATAATTATCTCTACAGGGAGAAGCGTTTAACATATCATGCTTTAACATGTCATGCTTTATTCTACCCATTCCCTTCCTTCAAACATTAGAACTATCAAGCTCCGAAATGACTAAAATATCTCCCACCAATGCGTTTGAAATTTTCTCTTTTATGTTTTAAAAATGCATCACTAAAAAATTATCTAATGGAATTTAATTAATTTATTCGTCATTCGTTAATATGTATTATCCTCAAATATAAAAACTCATTACCCCTTAAATTTTTGCAAATGCTTCACTAATATTGACAAAAGAGAATATCATTTATAAAAATGTTCACCCTTGCAGCACAATGTAATTTGAGTTTTAATTCAACGCGTAAAGAAAGCAAATACACACTCCAGAGTGTACTTCAGGGTATCAGTATTTTTCCTTCCCGTTTCCTATCAGATTTTTTTGGCTGGTGAATGATAGTTTAATAACAATCACAATAATACGCTACCGTTTTAAAATCATATATAAATATATGATTTATATATATAAAAAATCAATGCATAAGCGAGCAGAGAGATGTGCAACACAATATGTAATCACCGTTTTTGTAAAGAGCGACTGGTCCACGCCCGCACCATACAAGAGCTTCACCACCTCCTTGTCCTCCAGAGGTCGGTCCGGATTGACTTCGTGCTTCGCCACTTGACCTATGCAGTGCAGTGCGCTGTGCCCTTCCCTATCGACGGCGTTGACGTAGGATTTCAATACTTCAGGACCCTTGCGATCCGCGACGAAGGTCAGGAGATGTTGTACAACGTCCGCATGACAGCCGCGACATGCCAAGTG